>SNQJ01S0015828.1:139219-199064 GCA_010110895.2 Picea sitchensis | reverse complement strand
TGGTATTCCATTTTTATACAAGTTTTTTTTCCCCATGATCTACGTTTCAGTGGTTAAACTGATTTCTGAAGGAACTTGATTTGAAACCAATTGTTGGATTATTGATATGGAGGGTGAATCAGTAATAGAGAAATAATCCCTTTTAACCATATCATCCAAGTTTTGTATCAATGTAGCATTATCATCCAATAACTGCAGAGTAAATAAGCAATGAACAAATGAACAATCATACACATACATAGTACACCAATGTTTTACGTGAAAACCCAAAGTGGGAGAAAACCACAGAATGCTTTTTCTTATATGTCTTGAAGAATTAAATTCATTGGAAGCACCAACTTCCTTTGTTTTCCAGCTACAACTGGAAGGAGGCTCCAACCCCCTTGTTTCTTAGGCTACAACCTGAGGGAAGCTCCAATTACCCAATTCTCTAGCTACAACCAGAAGGATGATACAACCCCCTATGTTCTTCGACTACAACCACCTGTCCTTGCCCCGTCCAACCTCCCTGAAGTAGAATTATAATGATGGAACCAATATCACACTATCACTATGAGATATATCATTGTAAACCTATACCAATAAACTTGAACCATCTATCAACCATGCATCAACATGTACCTCAACCTGTAATTAATCTGTACCATAAACAAGTGCATCCAACTACGTACCAAGTATGTACCAATCATGTGTCAACTAATCATCAACTATGACTCATTAAAATGTACCAACATCTTCAACTATACACCTCATGTATGTGTCAACTCATCAACTACTTGTCTCAACCATGTACCCAACATGTACCTTAACCAAAATCCCTCATCAATTTCATCATCAAAATATGATTTGTAACTCTGTAATAGACTTGGTTTATATGATCACATGCCTTCAAACCTTCCTTAACTTTCACAACAAGAGACTATAATTTTCATCAACCTTTTCTTTAGTCTCACATGACTAGTTTGGGATTAGTCAACAACCCTAACTTGAAATAATCATAACTATGTACTTGTAATGAATAAATATATAAAAATAGTACACAATGCTATTCATTTTGTTTTATGCAATTCTCTAGGTTTCACTACTTGGAACCTCTCATAAAAGGAGTTATAGAAAAAATGACATACCTTGCTAAATTCTGGTTTATTCTAGAGAGTGACCTTGTAGAGCGTGCCCCACACATAATATTTATTGACTGGATCTAAAAATGTTACACATAATACTATAGATAATACTCTAACCAAATTTTTTTGTCTTACTACATTTCTATCTATTATGAAGAAGTTATGAATTTTTTACCCAAAACACATGTTTTAGACTAGTTTCAGGACTAGCCACAAACCCTATTTTCCATGGCGTGTAACTCCAAAAATACAAACACCCATAAGATGAATTGTTTACCACAGATACTTCAATATGTTTCCTCAATGGCCTATCAATTTCACAGTCTGAGTCATTCTAGAAAAAATGTTATTGTGAAAATGGTGAGATGGCCTATAAATAACATACTTTAGAAAGCATCATCAAAAGAATTTATCCTCCCTTGAATTTTGGCCTTCTTTTCTTCACCTTCCCTCTGAAATTTGGCTTATATATCCTTTGGTTACCTCCGTCACCTATAGATATTCAATATTCTCAAGTGTGATTATAAAATGAGAGAGCCTTGCCTCTTATTTATACTCTCCAAATATCTTTCTTAGAAGCATCTTCTAGGTCATTTAACCCATTTCTAGGTCACATAACCCATTTCTAGGTCACTTAACCTATTTCTAGGTCACATAACCCATGTCTAGGTCACTTAACCTATTTCTAGGTCACTTAACCCATTTATAGGTCACTTAACCTATTTTCCTCATTTTTAGGGTTAACCACTTTCCATAATTAGAAAGTTCTCCATTACTTTATCATTTAAATATTCCTCCTTGACTTTGTCACCTCACTTTATCATTTAAATAATAATATTTGATTTTGTCACTTCACTTTGTTATTTAAATAATCCTTCTTGACTTTGTCACTTTACTTTATCATTTAAATAATAATTTCTTCTTTGCAATCTCTTTGACTTCTTTGACCTTTTGGGGCTTCAAGCCAACATATGAGGGTCCTCCAACTTCGTAAGGCCATAACTCTCAAACCGTGAGGAGGTATGTGATGTTCCACATACCACCAAAAATGGCATGAAATGTACTATCCATATGGAATAGTATTACCTTCAAATATATTAAAACTTATACCATTATACATGAAACAACCTTGGGTCCATTACCCAAACCTTTGTACTACCGGAATTCGCTACCAGACTTTGTTCAAGGGTTGAAATCAATGACAACCAACCTGAATCAAAAAATTGTTGGTCATGAAGTTGAGGATTGTCCAAAGATGATTGTTAAAATTGAAAGGATGATCATGAGATAATAAAACTATGAAGGAAGTCAAGAGACTAAGGGAATATTATTGAATCATAAAGAGAAAGAACCAGAGGAAGTTCAGACTACATTAGTACAGTTGAAAGAAATGAGAGATGTTCACAAAGATGTCATTTTACCAGAGATCCTGCAACAAAAAAAATTCATAAGTGAAAGAATAGAAGACTTCGACATAGACTGTGTCTTGGATGAAGAAACACAAGTGAATATTATGACAGAAGAAACTTGGAAATTTTTGGGAAAACCTACTTTGATACCTTTGTTGGGAAGGATAGGCTTATTTAAGGGAAAGATGATAACCCTAGGTGGAAGAGTTAATAATATACCTATTATTGTTCATGGAACATCGACTAAAGAAGAATTTGAATTCATTAAATTTGTTGGGGACAAATCCCCTTTCCCACTTTTGTTAGGTAATCCTTGGATTGAGAAGGATCGGCTCAGAAGGAAAGCAGAGGAAGAAGCTACAACAAAGAAAAAGAAAGAACGAAGGGATTTCATAGCTATGAAAATAGATCAACTCATAGAAGAACGAGAGGATAAGTCAAAGAAATATAACAGAGAAACAATGTAGGAGGGACAAAAGGCAAGAGAATCAGTTGTCAAGGTTGAAAGAATGAAATAAGTCTTAAAGAACCTATCTATATCCACCTAGGAAGTATTAAGAGAAGGGATATTAACTTCGAACCCTTTGAGGGACCCTCAACAATGCGAAGCCACTGCGCTAGGAGACAATAAGAATAAGAATGAAAAGAGGATTCTAGAAAGATCTAGAGAAACACATATCACAAGGAAGAAGGCAAGGAAGCACAATAGAAAGAAGGCTAAGTTGGAAAATCTACAAGAAGCTACAAAACCAGATTGAAGACTTTGTAGAATGGAACCTAGTAGGAGGTAGGTTCACAGGATTTGAACCTTGTTGGAACAACAAGACTACACAGAATGGGACTTCTCCCTAGAGAAATTATATGACTGTTGGAGTTGCTCCGACCGTTAGAACGACGCTCTGGAACGGTTAGCAAATGCATTTATGGGCTGATGGACTGCTTTTGGATGTTGAGACCATGCCATAATGAAGAAATTTACATTGATGGAAGCATTCCTGGCTGTTGGAAGAATCCGTTAAGATTCCCTTCTTATTTAACTCATTGGTCATTGTGTCGTGACCACTTTTTTCCACCCTTGATTGACTGATCTAAACAAAGAATTTTCCAAGTGTCGAGTTGTGTCATCTGAAACTAGACTTCGTCATCCATTTGTCTACCCCTCCTGTTCGTTCATCTACCCCAACCTGTCTGTTTAAAAGTTAGAATGTCGGGCAAACCAAGTGAATTAGAGAAGTCTATCGAGGAGGTCCTTAAGAAGATAATGGTTGATAGAAAAGAAGGTGTCCAGGCATCGTCGACTAGGGGACTGAAGGCTTCCGCTTTGACTGGATGTCATTCTAGTCGTGTCAACCCTGGAGCTGAACAATGAAGTAAGCACTGCGATGATCTGGAAAATGTGAAGAAGATCCCATCAATCCTACCTGAGTATATCCCACCTTTGACTGGAATTGTTAACCACAACAACATTCCCCGAGATTATGAGTACATCTCGTTCACTGCATACATTCTGAAAGGAATATGCGTAGTCGGGATCCAGTTAGGACAGATCCCACTATTGAAGAACAATGAATTCAACTTGGGAGACCGAAATAACTATGCCATGTTGGCACCGCATCGCTATCTCATGAATAAAACTAGAAATAAGCCTCTCCTCATCTCACAACCATGGATTAAGGACCTAGCGCAGCCCACCATGTTGAATGTGATGAAGATCCCCCATTTTGGCTGCCACCAGGAGGTTAACACTTGCTTTAAACTCCTCCTATCATGCTATCATGGAGGATACTTGTGGCTCAACCAAAGGATTACTGTGGATCCAGCGTTAATCCACCAGATTACAGTCTTGAGTGTGAAGGGCCCTGACCCTCAACAATTTTATCCAGGGAAGGCCTCAGACCGTTCCCTTGCACAACACATGAAGGAAGCTTATGGAGAAGTCGAAAAAGGAAAGAGAGGTTACAAGGTAGCCTCTATATAGGATGGCACAGTGCACCTATCTTTCCAACTCATAGCTGGCAAGCTCATAAGGAAGAACTGCCCCACACAAGTCACCAGGTTCGTGGTGGACCTTGCAGGAAAATGTGTGGAGGGCATGGATATGAACTGGGAAAACTACCTCATCAATGAGCTGGAGAAGGATTGTCACAAAGCCCAATATTTGGGATATGAATTCCACTACAACTGACTGATCATATTGATCGCATTTATCGATTGAAAAATGCCTGAAGGAGCCACCATCCTAAAAATTGAACCATCAGAGCCATTGGCCGCTCGGTTTTAAACCTTGTGGTATATCAATGACATGACGAAGTAGTGGCAGTCCAATGTCATGTTTCATGCATACTATCAACAGTTGAAGGTTGCCATTGAATCATTTCCATGCATGACACAGACCAATAGAAAAGTTTTGCGCAGATCCGCATTTCATCTACATCACTGCACACCAAGACGAGAACCAGGAAGAGTTACATTCATACAACAAGCTAAAAAATGAAGACATGGAGAATATTACAAAGGAGTGGCCAGAGGAATTATTTGTACCTTTCACTGATGCAGAACTCTTCAAAACTGACACCATAGCAAGCCCCATAGTCACCTGGGTCGATCATGTCAAACAGTCTAGTGGGATGAATAAGAAGAAAAAGGAGGAATTCCAAGATATAGAGACTCATGAAGACGACAATGATTCTGAAGATAATGGTTCTGGATCGCTCAGAGGAGGAGGATAAGACGAAGAAGAAGGACATGGAGGAGGGGACGAAGAAGAAGAGTAAGGAAGAGGTGAAGATACACTTCTTGAAGACCCCCCTACTGGAACAGTCACACCACAAAAGAGGAAGGTTTCTCCAAAGAAGCCTTCATCTAGGAAGAATACACATGCTAATAAGCCCCAGTTAGAGGCCATACTCACTAAGGATGATATCAGTTTGGTCCATAGAGTTATGGAGGATGATTTCGAGGACATATTGTAGAGCTATGGAGAGAAGCAAGAGGAGCTATATGGAAATATTGAGAGGGAACTGAAGGAAGTACACTAAGTGGTTCAGTTGGTCTACGCAGTACCCACTACACCTTTCTCATTGCATACTGTAGAACTGGGAGATGAACAAAAGCTCGACTTCATAGAGTTCAGGAAGAAAAGGATAAGGCTACAAAAGCCTTGAAAATAGAGAAATATGAAGTCCTAGAACAATTAAGAGAAGCACATGATAAGGTAGCAGCCCAGGAAAGTGAGAAAGGAGAGCTTCAGACGAAGCTCTAGGAGGAAAAATCCCAGCTACAGAGAGAAAAGGAGTAGTTTCTCATAGAGTGGGCCATGGTCAAATAAGTTGTGAGTAAATCATGTCACTCTATGACAGGCTTGGCACAGGAGGAGAAAGAGTCAGTCCAGGTTTAAGTAGTGAAGCTCGTTGAGACCCTCCAACAGCTTCAAACCAGGATAACAAACTTGGAGGCCCAAACAATACCAAGCATCCCACAGGAGGTGCATGACCAGAGGGAGGAGACTGCTAAGAAAACACTAATAAGGATAAGATCCTTCGCCTCATAATGAAAACAACTGAGCGATAGAAGCGCACAAACATACAAACACCTCATTGAGGATCCAGAGCTAAGAAAGATGGAAGTGCAGTTACATGAGGTGCATCGACTGGCATTTTTTGTGCAGGCATAGATAAATTTTCTCACCATGGTAGAAAGAATGAAGAGATCCCAAGATAAGATCACAGTACAACAAAAGATCATTGCCCTCCAAGGTAGGGTAATGGAAGTGACGCAGAAGATACAACCTGTGCAAGATGAAACCTGCAAGGTGTTTGAATAAATTAATGGATAGGTCTCACAATTGGACCAAGTGGTTGCAACAACAAAACAATGCCTGGAAGGGCCTATTACAGAGAAGACGATCTATGAGCTCGCATAGAAGGAGGCTCAAGTAAAGAAGCAAGTCAAGGCAGCTCGAGGTAAGCTCGAGGCCTTCGAAGAAACTTTGTCCGCACCTGAGTGACTCGGGACGAGTCATAGGTGAGTGTTGGGGGCCCGTTGGCCCTCAACCAAGTTTTGAGGAAACATTGGTCAGAGTTGGCCCACTTTTGGACTTCGACACATTGGTCGAGGACGAAGCACCCAAGCACTCCGTGACTCGGGACGAGCCTGCTAGGGGTGAGTGTTGGGGCCCTGTTGGCCCTCAAACCAAGTTTTGAGGAACATTGGTCAGAGTTGGCCCACTTGACCTCGACACATTGGTCGAGGACGAAGCACCCAAGAGAAGTTGAGACTGCATATCTCACTTATTTTGTGGCTATGTGGACCCAACAAAGGGTTATTTAGGGTTTTGTAATGGGTTATGGATGTCGGCCCATGGGTTCACACAGCCAACCCCACGGTTGTAAAATGTATAAATAATTAATAATGTATGGTAGAAGTAGTGAGACTTTGAGTAGACTTTTGATCTAAGTGAAAGTGGTTCAAGTAGTTTTGTGCAAGGGAATGAATGTGTGTTAAGTCTCTGTTCTTGATAGAGAGTGGCTCTATGCCTTGACCTATTTTTGGAAGGAGGATCTGGTGCTCAGTCTGCAGATCTCATGTTTGGTGTGAAGCTCGACTCTGTGGCTTAGTGCACAAGAGTAATTGAATGTAATATATTGATGAATAATAAAGAAGCAAAGAGGTTGGTGGACTTATACCCACATTGGGGTGAACCACGTATATCTTGTGTCTTTGGTTTGATTTGTGTTGTGTTATTTATGTTATGAATCTGCTCAGTTCTTTGATTAGTATGTATGATAGATAGATCTGTTATTTCTTAATTACTTTACTTGTGATAATGGTAAATGAAGGTTAGATCTAACTCAGTGCTAAGTGATCAGGATATATAATCATTTATTGTTACTTCGTCGATCTACCTTAGATATGTTCTATGATGTTAATAAGGTTAATGAACTAATGAATGTCACTTCCTAAGCATTAATAGAATACCCCGCGAAGTGTTATTATCACATATCTGTGTCCCAACTATTGGTCTCTAAAGAAGTCCTAAAAATAGCCTTAGTTTAACATTAATTTATCAACCCAAAGATTCGTCTTTTATTTCAAGAATATCAACAAAGTCAATGCAGATAGTTGTAGAGGCTAAAATCGTGTAGTTAAAGCAAATCTGAGTTTATCAACAATCAAGTTCCTCACATATTCCTTTAAAATTCTAAAGCTAATATCTATGAAAGAATTGAAATCTGATCTATAACATGTTGTGAATTAAAGGAATTAACTAATATGTTGAATTCATCTACTAAGAAGTAATAATCTAATCTAGGAAAATACTTGCAAAACTAGTCTATCAACTATTAATCAACTTGTTGGAAAAGAAACAACGAGTTATTATATCCATGAAAAGGAACAAAAAATGTAATCTAATCGAAAGGAAAAACAAATATAACCTAATCGAAAGGAACAAAAAATATAATCTAATCAAAAGGAAAAACAAATGTAGTCTAATCTAAAGGAACAACAAATGTAGTCTAATTGAAAGGAACAACAAATGCTAATTTAAGAGAAAGGGACAACAAATGCTAATTTAAGTGAAAGGGACAGCAAATGATAATTTAAGCGAAAGGGATAGCGCATATGAAAATGAGAGGAACTCTCAAGCAGTAAACTACAACAATGGAAACTGGAACAACAATCGATAACATTTAGATGAAGCACCTATCTTTCGTAAGCAAACAATATAAAAATATAAACACACTCATGCATTCATCTTAACTATTTCAAAAGAGATTTAAATCACAGAATGGAAATCAAACTGATACAATTATAGATTGAGATAGTAACTCCTTTAGACTAGGCCCTCGGTCCTCAGAAGCACTGCTACTAGAAACTCAATATGCAAGAATGGTGAAAACGCCAAAAGCTTCTATTAATTCCATGCCCGATACAACATTTACAAAAGACTGCTTTCGTAGAGCAATTCCGAATTTTGAATGCTTGGATAAAATTATTAGATTGATCCTTTTCAAGATTCATTACCCCCTATATATTACAATGATATGGTTAAATTAAGTTATCCCAAGGATCGAAATATCCTCAGGATTTCTTTTACTATTTATAAAGTTTACAAAATAGGGAATCGATCTTTCTCAAAATTGCTTTGCGCCTCATGTCTTCAACCTTCAACAAACTTCATATGTTTGAAATGTCCTTAACTATCTCGGGTTTGACAATATTTATCCATTCCTGCAACAAAATCACACAATTCCAACCGAATATTATAATTTATCTAATATTACTCAATGATATTTCTGAAAGACATTTTAATCATTTCCTATCATAATTATCCCTATTTAACAGAAAAGTCAATTAAGATTATATCATAAACCATGAGAATAAGGAGGATATTTGTACCTTTTTCACAACTCAACATACCCCCCTAATTACCTTCTTGCATCTCCTCATGCAAGTTGAGATCTCACATGTAAATAAGTGATGCTATAAGGAGGAGAGGTTGGTTCACCAGGTTCCATGAACCCATTCTTACGTTTAATCTATCCAAAAGGAACTTCTTCCCTTTTTCTATTAACTTGATAATCTCTTTGGTAACCTTCTGGATGAAACAAAATGATAGGGGGACTACTCTACACCCAATCCAGGCAGGTCCTTCTTCCAGGATAATTCTAGTATACCTTTCCACTCTGAAGGTGGCTGCAAAAAAGCTTTTTGAAACCAAAGGGTTCCCTACTCTTGAATTCACTTGGGGAGGCATCCCATATTAATTTGGAAGAATCAAGAGATTCTTTTTTAAGTTCCCTAAAATATGGTAGGCCTGATTGTATAACTTGTTGGTGGATAGGGGATAAAGAGTCTACCACACCTTCCCTCTTCAAAAATTTCATGTGTTGCATGATGGATGGGAAGGATTTTGGAGGTTCCCCTCTAATCCATAGATGTAGCCCAGTTTTCCTTTTCAAGAAGTTTTACACATCAAAATTACTCATTAGGATGATGGCTTAGTGTCGTCATTACCAATGTAGCAAGTGTCACATTTTGGCCACAAGTGTCACAAAAATCATACTTTCATCTTTCCTATGTCGTGTCTCAGACGACATCATAAAGAACACTCAAAAGACACCTCAAAATATTGGTTTTGAAGAGGAAAAATGCACCACAAGTCTTTTTTCATGGAAACAACCACTCAAAAATCAATTTTGGAAGGTAGGGCTCCCCTATACACTGTTAGGGAGTGCCAACGCTCTGTGACCTATTTTGGGGGAGCGTTGCAACACTTTGTACCCCATTATGAGGGAGCGCTAGCCTTTTTTGAGCGAATTTTGGATTGTTGAGAGAAATCAGGGAAGAATCCCTTCATATTTGGAGTTAGTTGGATTCAAATCTGAGGTCAAGGCTGGATCTTAGGGAGGATCCACAACTGATGGAGAAAGATCCTCAACCTTTCCCAAGAATCTATAAGGTGGTTGGGACTCTCCAAGCTTATATAAGGAGGCCTTCTCATGGTGAAAGGGACATGGATGAGACATTGAAGGCATCAAACTTATGATCTCATAAGGGAGATATCATTGAAGCATCATCATTTTGTGTGGATTACTTGAGGAAAGGAATGGACAAGGAGAGATGGGAGAGGTTGTTGCACCTTCATCAAAGGACTGTAAGCATTCTCTGTTGTTCTCATCAATATGCATATGTGCTTGGCCTATTTATTTCAAGGTTGTGTTTGTTCTACATGAACTTGTCTCTATTAGATAGATCTGGTTTCAAGATAATCTTAGTAGAATAAGAAGTTTGTTCTGTCTTTGTTTTTTTTCAAGACTTGTCGAGGAGCTTAGGGATCAAAGCTAAGCTCAGACTGTGTGAGGACGAACATCATTTAAAAGGTACACCTTTCTTCCTCTTCTCTATACTCTAGTTTAACTAGATTTAAAAGGATGTCAGTGACCAATGTTAGCACCCATTCTGTCTTGGTCTTAGGAGTCTAGAGCCCAAGAGGGAGTCCACTTGTCCGCAGGGGGATTCTCCTGTAACAGGAAGGTATTGTGTGCTTTATCCCACCTCACGTGGTTTTTGGTAAAGGATAGTAATGCTTGAAACTATGTGTCCCCAATAAAAGGACCAGGGTTCTCTTTCCTTTTATCTTCCAAGATGAAGTTGTGGAGGTATAACTCACACATAAAGTATTTCACTTTCTCTTCCTGCTCTCTAAAACATGAAACAAACTCAGAGACAATGGTGAATTTAATTAGTTTACCTACTCTAATAGCTTTCACCCTCAGCAGAAAATAACGCTATAATAAAAACAAGGTATAGTTAGTAGCAGGAGCCCTACAATCTATTGAATCAATGTAGACATCACAAATTTCTTTGATTTTCTCCAAAGATTTATCTAATTGGCTATGTACTTTCTTTACCTTCCCTTGGTCTCTGGTGAGCTCAGAAAACATTTCGTTTTATATTTCCAAAATGGTTTTAAGTTGTTTAACAACTTTTTGATGTTCTTCCATAGTGACCATCTCACTTCTACACTTTGTTAAGGTCTGTTGGGTTTGCACCAACTCTGTCTCCAATCTGTCAATGATGGAATTCTGTTCACGAGACTGAAATGGTTCCTCAGTATGAACATTTGTCTCTTTTGTGGTTGGGGCATCCGTCAGGGTCTCTACATCAATAGTCTCTAGGGGGGTAGAGAAGTTTGTAGGAAGAAGTTCCTCAGGTTGGGCAGTTGTCTCTTCTGTTGTTGGAGTCCCTATTTGAGGTTCTATTTCATGTACCTCCAAATGAGTCACTTATTCATTTGGAACAGTTTCTTCCTCTGCTGCTGGAATCTCAATTTGAGGTTCCATCTCTGTTGTCTCTTTAGGGATAGGCAAATTTGTCTATGTTCCTACAAAACTTGTATGGACTGAACTCCTAGGAAGTGGGTTCCTTCCCTGTGTCCTAGGCCTTTTGGAATTCTTTCTTTCATGGGCCTTGTTAGCTTTCTCTAACTGTTTTCTTAATTCTTTAATTAGTTCTTTGAGTCTTCCAACTTTCTTCTTTAATACTTTAATACTTTTAACCCTTCTTCTCAACAACTTGTTTTCCTGTTTCAAATTTTTTATTCTGTTGTGGCCTTTGCCTGTTGTTTTCTGTTTTTGTGGAACATCAGGGTCTTCCTCACCCTGATCAGTTAATAATTGTTCCTATGTTTCCTCTATGTGCTCTGCCTATTCTAAATGGTTATTTACCTCAGTGTGAGGTTCTTTATATTATGTTTCTTCGAGGAATGACATTTATATATCAGGGAGGTCCACAACAGGGTTTGAAGACGAAGCTAGTGCTTGGTGTTCCTTGGAACTGTTTGTGTCTTTTTCAATTGATATCCCTAAATTCCCTAGAACTTGAGCCATCTCGATTTCATAACCCTTGAGGAACTATTTTGTGAGGTGCTCGAGTGATGGTTGTATATTTTCCTGAGTATTTTCCTGTGAGGGCTGCTCTGTCTATATCATTTCCTGGGTTTCTCCAGGTTGTTCTATCATTTTGTTTCTTCTTTTCTTATCAGTGGAAGTTTTAGGGGAAACAATTGTCCTTTTTCTCTTTTTCTTTGATGGCTCTGCAAATTGGATGGGGTCTGCCTCAATTTCAGGCTGAGGTAATGGAACTTCCATTTGGTTGGTATCTCCTCTTTCATGTGCTATCTCAATTTTCGGCTGGGGTAATGGAACGTCCATTTGGGCGGTGTCTCCCTTTTCCTGTGCTATTTCAATTTATGGCTGGGGTAATGGAACTTCCATTTGGGCGGTGTCTCCCCCTTCATGTGCTATCTCAATTCCCTGTGGTGGTTTTTCATGATGCAACTCAGGTTGTTCCAGTTGTAGAGGCCTATTGGCCCCGATCAGATCACCCCAGGTTATTTGAGTTTGGCTCAGGGCTCTATTTACTATCATCTTTACTAATCCATGGTGGCTAATTATAGTAACTGGATATTTAGCCTTCTTTGTTCTTATAGCAACCTCATGTAACATGGAATTTAGAAAAAATGGTAAATTGATTACTAATCGTCATTTGAGAGATGCTAACAATTTGAGGTGGCATAGCCGGATCACATCGTACCTTCTTTCGCAGTTGATATACCTTTGTATTACTCCTACCAACTCCTTCCATGGCTCGCTGAGAGTTCTATGGTTGAGTCCCTTTCCCTTTTTATCAAGTTCTTCTCCAAGATCTACAAAATATTCCATAGCCTCTTTGAACATTGTATATTTCCCAGTCCACTGTATGCTTGTGTTAGGGAAGCATGTAACTTCTAATACAATTTCCTTAGTGATCGAAATTTGTATATCTCGAACCATGGAGATTCCTCCTTGCACATTCTAGAAAAATTAGAGAGTGATGTTCGTGTCATATCCTTGCAATCGTTGAAGTACTTTGTCCACCCCAGACGATGTAAGATTTCTCTTGCCTACTCAATTACCTATATTAATGTTGGCTCCCGACGCACACTTCGACCACCCATGTTTTCTATGAGAAGGTGAGGACAACTATCGTTCCTTGCTGCAACTTAACTCAACCAGATTTTAAAACAATAGAAATTATAAAACAACACTGTCTATATAAAAAATGTGAATTTTCGTCATTTACTTCACTCATTGTAATATATCGGTAAATGTGCAAAGTATCTGCCCCCCATAAATGGAAAGGTCAACCTCGACTGTCAAAAGTACGAGTGTAATAATGGAAGATAGTTGCGGTGAGGTGTGATTACTATGCCATCGTTGGAAAGACAATCATTAATAATTTTCAAAAATCACTTTTAGCGGTAATTATGAACCATCATCATTTTGTGTGGGAAATTCACATTGACATACTTATGTTAGAACCGTTTGAGGAAAAAGATTCTGAATAATTTTAAATTTGTTCACATGTTTTTAGAAATATTCCACATATCATAATGTTGTTACTTTCCCTTGTTTATTGGATATAACTGGAATGATAACCTCATTGTTTTAGAAAAGGAAATTTAAAAACACACTAAAACTTGGTGTATTTAAGATAAACTTTGATACCACAGGCAGAGCCACTGCTGCTAGCAGGAATCCATAGCCTCGACAGGGTTTAATTTTAACCCATAAATGAGCTCGTATCCTTAATAAATAGTTTTAATTGTCTTTTCCCAAGAAGACCATTATCCCGGTTTGGTAGCCAGATGATGATAATGCCACTCACTAGATCATAACCTAAGTGAACAAGTCGTCTCATGATGAGACCTCTTGTCCTTTGATGAAAACAAATGTCAAAGGCCATTGCCCTGGTGTGGTATCCATAGTGGGAATGTCACTTATGTTATTATTTGATGATCGTGGTAGGTTGGCTCGTGATGAGACCCCCTATCCTTTGTGGAAAAAACCTTTATTTTATTTTGATGAATGTTTTTTTTTTTTTTAAGGCTCTATCAAGGGAGGCTCATCTACTCCTTAAGAGTGAGGGATGGTGTAAGAAGCGTAAGAATTCCAAGTAAGAATGTGTTTAATATTCCTTATTATGATATGAAATAAATTGTCATTCAAGTATATGTGGATATATAGGGGAAATAAATGAATTATGGTGGTTAATGAATTGTGAACAATTTTTAATATGATTCGGAGAAATTAATCCAAAAATAGTTCGTTAAGGTATGTTAAATGATCCACACAAAATGAAAAATAAAAAATAGTGCTAATGAAAATGAATTGGTGAAGTTCATACCCAGAGGAGTGATTGACGTAATAATGGTATGCGTTGTTCAAAAAGAATCGTGACTTTTGATAAAAAGGAACAACAATAAAAAAAAACATAGAAGGAACAACAGTTGTTCCTTTCGAATGAACAATGTTATTCGAAAAAGGAACATCAAGCACTTATAAAGGGAGAAACAGTGTAACAGAAGGAACAAAATTAATTACTTTCAAATGAACGGCAATTGTACGCAAAGGGAACAACCATCGCACGAAGGGAACGAAAGTTGTTCCGTTTGAATGAACAACAACTCCGCACAAAGGGAACAACAATCGCATGAAGGGAACGGTAATTGTTCCGTTCGAATGAATGGAAAATCTGTGAAAAGGGAACAACAATCGCACAAAGGGAATGATAGTTGTTCCGTTTCAACTGGATGAAAACACAAAATTTTGACCATCTAATTAAGTGATTGTAAACCTCCCGTAGACATTTATGTTTTAGTGAATCTAGGATTGATTAGTCATCAACTAAATTCATTCAATATTTATGGGTAGGTTTATTCAATAATCAAAGTACTGGATGGTTTGTTAGTGTCGGTCTTTTATTACAGTTGCCTGATTGTTTTTAATTTTTTTGTGGAACATGACATATTCATATTTGTGAAAACAAGGCTTATATTTAATGATTTTTACAAAGTGAGGTAGGAGCAAGGAACATAAAAGATTTCTAATTATATTCATTATAATATCCTTTTCTAGTTCTTATTCTCTCAACTGACTTTCCTAAAAAGTAAAAGCTAAAAAATCAATCAAATCTTGTAAAGAAAGCTATATACAATATGTACAGTGCTGATAAAAATCATCATTTATGAAGTTCAAGTTGTTGGGTTACCTTCCCAGCCAGCTAGAATCTGAACAGTAGGGTCCTTACTTACTTCTTGGAAGAAGGATTCTTTTGAAGGTGGATGATGGTAGAGTCGTAGTTTATGTCCATTTACCAAAAAAGTAGAACCAGACCCATCGATGGTAACTAAAGTGACAATGCCATTATTGAGAACTTCATTGATTTCATATGGTCACAACCACCTTGTTTGTAATTTTCCAGGAAAATCCTAAAATCTGGAATCATAGAGAAGTGCCCAATCACTTTTATGAAAAGATTTCTTCTTGATATGTTTATCATGCCATCTAGCTCTCTGTTGATGAATAATGGTTGTGCGCTACAGGGTGGATATGCATGCTTCGTCTAACTCATTGAGCTGTTGTAGGCATTGTTTATGTGCCACTGTAAGATTAAGTCCAATTTCCTGGGCCATCATTAGAGTCTTGATATCAAACTCAATCAGGAAGATAGGTTATTTTCCATCGACTAAATGATAAGGATAATAGCTAGTGGTTTTATGCCACGTTGTACGATAACTCCATAAGGAATTTGGAACCTCAGTTTCCCAATTCTGACGGTTGGTTGAGACTGTTTTTGTCAAAATTGCCTCCAAGACTTTATTGTTACATTCTACTTTCCCGTTTTCCTATGGGTGGTATGGGGAAGTAACTCTGTGTTTAATATGATCACTGTTCAGGGTGGTAATGATTCTATGGGCTATAAATTGTGACCCTTCATCAGTGATTACATCCCTGGGTAATCCATAGCATACAAATAATTTGAAAAGGAATTTAATGACAAGTTCCTCTGTTGTGTTTGGAAAGGCTTCTACCTCTTCCATTTGGTCATGTAGTCTGTTCCAACTAGTATATAGGCCTTCTGGTTTGTTTTTGGGTTGAAGGGGCCAATAAATTCTAGTTCCCATATCTCGAAAGGTTCTACAACTACTTGTGCTTGTAGGGGAATTTCATCATCTTGGCCTGGTCGGTCCATGCTTTGACAGTTGTCGCAGGACTGGACATATTTCTTTCAATCTTTGAATATTGACAACCAATAATAGCGCATATGTAAAATGTTATGCCCAGTCCTGCGGTCTGCAAAATGTCTGCCATAGGGATCATCGTGACCTACCTTCAATATGTCATATATTTCTTCATCTCTTACACATCTTCAGATCTGGAGATTAGCCCCTGTGTGGAAAATATATCCACCAATCTAGGTGAATCATGCATTGCATTGGATGATCAATTTCCTTTCCTTTGATAATAGGTGTGCTAGTAGTTTCCCAGCTGCTAGATAATTTTCCACATCAACGTACCAAGGTGGCTTAGTAGTGATAGTGAACAGATGTTCGTCTTGAAATTGGTCTTCAACTGTCAAAGAATCATCTGTTTTTGGTACACGAGATAGGAAGTTTGCAACAAGATTCTCTCTTTTGGGTCGATCCTTGATGGTGATGTCAAATTCCTGCAATAGTAATAACCACCGTGTAACCTGTCCATTAGTAATAGGTTTATTAGATAAATATTTAATAGCAGAATGATCAGTATACATAATAACTGGATAGCCTGTTATATAGTGACGAAATTTATTAATAACATGTATAACGACTAAAAATTCTTTTTTTGTTACTGTATAATTTAATTTTGTGGGAGTAACGTTTTTGCTAATAAAATAAATAACATAAGGTTTCTTGTCTTCTTCCTGTCCAAGGACAGTGCCTATGGAAATATCCAATGCATATGTGGAGATGTGGAATGGTATTTTCTAGTTTGGTCCTCTCAACACCGATGCTGTCAAAATCATCTTTTTAAGTCCTGTGAATCCCACATCACACTTATGAAATTTTTCGTTACCAGTTAAATCATGTAAAGGTGCAACAATTCTTGAAATTTTTTCCATGAATCTGCGATAGTATCCTAAAGCACCAAGGAAACTGCATACCTCAATTTGCGTAGGTGGTGTAGGTAGATTAAGGATTACCTCTATTTTTGCTAGGTCTACCCTGATTCCATCTACAGAAATATAATTCCCTAGTACCACAACTTTAGTCATCATCATATGACATTTTTCATGACTTAAACATAACCTGGTAGCTATGAATCATTCCAGTACCTTCTCCAGATTGCTTAGAGATTTATCAAAGTCATCGCCATAAGGGGTGAAATCGTCCATGTAAACTTCAAGCCCTTCATTAATCAAATAAAAAAATATGCTTAGAATGGCCCTCTGGAATGTGGTTGGAGCATTACATAATCCAAAGGGAAATACTATGTATGCAAAGGTACCCCAGGGACATTTGAATGTAGTTTTATCTTGATCTTCTGGGGCAATCTGGATCTAATTATAGCCACTAAAACCATCTAGGAAGGAGAAAAACTTCTTCCCTGCTAAAGTATGAAGGACCTGATTGATCAAGGGTAGGGGTGTAAGTTTTAAACTTGTGAATTAAAGAAATGCATATATATTCTTAAGAAAACATAAATTAATCAATGGCTCATACACATAGTACACATAGATTTATACCAGAAACCCTCAACCGAGGAAAACCTTTCAACTCTTCATTATATTAATTTCACCATTCACCATACAATATATACAATGTTTTTAGGTATTCCGTATATACCAAAACCCTAATCCATTAATCCATGATTAATTTAGAAAACTGCTAAAAATAGCAAAAACTGCCCAAAAAAGAATTTTGGGGCGCTGCCCCGAATACTGCGTGTAACCAGGGGGGGGCATACTTGGCCCCCCTGGGACACCCCTAGGAAGTGCCTGACTCACATGACACAAATGACGCTACTAGAGGGATCATCAGACACAGTTGTCGAATCTGACGTGCCCACACACACACATGCAAAGAATATAACATATACCCAACATTCTCCCACTTGTTGTTTTCTTTGCATTCAGGGGCCCACGAGATTATATAGTCAACAATCCAGTGCAACAATGCCCATTGTTACTCTACACTAGAATAACGTTTTTGTGCTCACAGACTTTGTCAATGAATTTGCAACATTCTTCAAAGTGTCAACCTTTTCCATCAACACCTTCTTTTCTTCAACCATGTCTCTCACAAAGTGATACTGAACATCAATATGCTTTGTCTTCGAATGATAAGTTGGGTTCTTTTCCAAGAATATTGCACTCTGACTATCACAATCTAATCTCACTACTTGTTGTACCAACCCAATACCTAAACACAATCTTTGTAACCATACTACTTCCTTGCTTGCATGAGTGGTTGCCATGTATTCAACTTCTGTAGTTGAGAGTGCCACTACAGCCTGTCTTTTTCTCATCCAACTGGTTTCTCCTCCAAATAGGTTAAACACATACCCACTTGTAGATATTCTTTGATCCAGATCTCCAGCCCAGTCTACATCAACAAAATCATGTATGCCCACCACTCTGTCTAATCCTAGTCTTCCTTGGTAGCACAATCCATAACTGGTAGTGCCACAAAGATACCTGAAGACCCTCTTTACTGCTATCCAATTCTCCTTCCCTGGTTTTGACATATACCTTCTCAAAAATCCCACTTCATGTGCAATGTCTGGTCTATTATAGACCATTGCATACATCAAACTACCAACTGGACTGACATACATAACATGGTGTTGGATCATGTTGTCATTGATGCCAATGGTTTGATTGATTGATGTCAAGTTATTGATTGATGTCAAAGGATTGATTGATTGATGATTGATGTAATACTATGTATTTTTCCTTGATGAGAGGTATAGATGAAGATGGATCAATGAGTTGTCATTGATACATGATGAAGATGGATCGATATTGGTTCGTGGTATATGATGCATTGTTGGAAAATGTATAGATGACTCATTATTGTCTTATCATGATTGATAAGGTGCACAAATGGATGAACTCAAAGTGGTCCCCTTATGGGTAGAATTCCCTCATGGGGAAGGCAGCTTTCTGAGGATTGAGGTTATCCTAGAAGAATGGTTGGAGGACCCATGCTCATTATTGTCTTATCATGATTGATAAGATTGACACAAGCGGATGAACTCCGAAGTGTTCCCCTTATGGTGAAAGCTCTCACGGGGAAGACTCTTTGTGGATTGAGTTATCCTAGAAGAATGGATTTGGAGGACCCATGCTTTGTATGTGGAATAATGAGATGAAAGATCAAGGGAAATTGTTGGTGAAACTATCCTAGATGGATAGTGTTTGTCATGCCATTTGGTGGTATGTGGAATGTCACATAACTCCTCATGGTTTGAGAGTTATTGCCTTCACGAAGATGAAGGACCCCCATGAAGGCTTGAAGCTGAGGTCAAAAGAAGTCAAAGTGACCTAAAAGAAAGAAATCATTATTTAAATGATAAAATGGGATTACAAGTCAAGGTGGATTATTTAAATAATACAAAGAGAATTGACAAAATCAATAAATGATAAAGTAAGGTGACAAAATCAAGAAGAAATATTTATGAGTGGATTTAACCCTAAAAATAAGGAAAATAGGTTAAGTGACCACAGAAATGGGTTAATATTATTTAAATGATAAATTAAAAGAGACAAATTTAGGAGTGGATTATTTAAATAATCAAGAGAAGTGACAAAATCAAGAAATGATAAAGTAAGGGTGACAAAATCAAGAAGGAATATTTAAATGATAAAGTATTGGAGAACTTTCTATTTATGGAAAGTGGTTAACCCTAAAATAAGGAAAATAAGTTAAGTGATGACCTAGAAATGGGTTAAGTGACTTAAAAATATAAGGTTAAGTGACCTATGGGATGAAAGTATAAATAAGATAGCAATGGTCTCTTGTAGATCATCCTTTTGTGGATCAATGGAAACTTCTTGTGAGAATATCTTTTGGAGAATTGATGGAGAGCTTCTTGTGAGAGCTTCTTGAGCATTTTGGTGTGGAACACTTGAGACATATTGAATATCTATAGGTGAATGAGAGTAACCAAGGATATATAGCTGAAATTCTGAGGGAAAGTGATGAATAAAGAAGGCCCAAATTCAAGAAAGGATAAATTGTTTTGATGGTGCTTTCTAAGGTATGTTGACTACGAGGTCATCTCACCATTTTAGCTATAACTTTTTTTTCTATAATGATTCAGATCCTGAAATTTCTATGCAAGTGAGAAAACATATCCAAGTATCTGTGGTTAAAAATTCAGCTTGTGGGTCGTTGTATTTTGAGAGTTACACTCCGTGGAAAATAGGGTTTGTGACTAGTCTGAAACTAGTCAAAAAAGATGTTTAATTAGAAACGTCATAACTTATTCATAACAGATCCAAATTTAGTGAGACCAGTTGTGTTGGTTATATTAAATTTTTTAGTATTCTTTGGAATATTTTTTATATCTATTCAAGAAATATTCCGTGCGTGGCTCACTCTAAGGTCGCTCTCTAGAATAATCAATTGACAAGGTATGCCATTTTTGCTACTGCTTCCTTTTGAGAGGTTCCAGTAGTTCCACCTGGAGGAATTATATAAAACAAACTGATGAACAGTAGTATTAGTATCAGTTTCAGATATTTATTCATTATAGGTACAAAGTTATGATTATTTCAAGTTAGGGGTTTTACTAATCCAAAACTAGTCATGGTTAGGACAAGCGGTTGATAGTTAGCACATACATGAGGTGTATAGTAGTTGATGTTGGTACATATTGATGAGTCATTGTTGATGAGTAGTTGACACATGATTGGTATATACTTGGTACATGGTTGGATGCTGCACTTGTTTATGGAGTAGGGTTGATTCTGAGATTGTTTGGAGCGAGGTTGGTGCATGGTTGATGCTCTTGTTTATAGTACAATTGATATATGTTGAGATTGTTGTCTCATCTCACTTGGTGCTGAGAATTTAAAATGGAGTCTTGCACACTTGCGTCTGGTGCTCTTGTAGAGTTGTGTCTATTAGGTTGTTGCTGAAAAACCCCCGAGTTGAAGTCCATAATAAAAAGATAAAGTGTACATACATCTTGTGTTCCTTTGTGCCTTGTGGAGATGATTTGTTGATGATATATTGTTGATATATGTTGCTAACGATATGTATTCATGCTTATTATTAATGTTAGAAATGAGTAATGAGTAAATGGTGAATGCTAACTAATGAAGTTTTGTGTAAGAGGGATTTTTGGGAAAAATATCCCACACTCATTCAACCCCCTCAAGTGTGGCGAGGTGTGTCCAACAATTGGTATCAGAAGCGGGCCTTCACTACATGCCTTAAAAAGATTGAAGGAGATCCATAGACACAAATGGATGATGAAATACCAATCCTTGATGAGGAAAACTATTCTATTTGGAGAATAGAGATGAGGATGTATTTGAAGACAATGGGATCAACTATTATTTGGAAGGCAGCCATTGGTGGATCAGTTAGTTGAAGAAGAACAAATCAAAGTTTGTAGATCAAAGGGAAGGAAAGAATGATGCATTGACTCTCAACACCATTCTTCTTGGACTTTCAGAGGCCCTATCAAATAGAGCATGGGAGAATGCACTTCTTCCAAGGATATATGGCTAAAGATAGAGGATACATTATCCAAAGAAAGAAAGAAGATGTTGAAGATCACTCCATTAAGATTATAAAAGGTAAATAATCTCTAACTCTTGATTGCATATGTGATGATTTTGAATTAATTTCAAATAAAGGAAAAGTGTGTGATGATGTTGGCAATAAGGGCAAGATATTGAAGATGCACTTCAAAATGAAGAATTAAAAGAATCTCCAAAGACTCTTGATTGCATTGATTCAAAATGTGATGATGTTGAATTTTTCTCAAGTGAAGAGATGATCTAGAAACAATTTGTGTAAAGTTTGATGATAGTTATCCCATGGAAATAATAGAAGAAAATCTATTAAAAACTTCACAAAAGTAAATTGAAGAGGGTTTATATAAATATAGAAGTGATCATTTTATACACACTATAACTATGCTGAGATAACACTAAAAGTTTCTTAGGAGGAGTCAAGGTACATCTTGATGTTAAAATGCTCAAGGAGAGAAAAGGATCCAACTAGGAGAAAAGGAAGAAGAAATCACAAGACTAAAGAATGAAAAGAAAATGTGAAGGTAGATGATGAGGTACGAAAAAGTTTTGAAACTATTGTTCATCTCAAGACCCAATTTGAAGGAGCCAAAGGAATAGAGGAACTATTGAAGATTAAAATAAATGAAAAGGAAGGGTCATGTTGTGAAGTTAGAAGATGAAATTGTTGACCTTAGAAGAAGGTGGAAAAAGTCAAACAAATTCTTGAATAGCTCCGCCGAATCTTGGATGAGAGATCTGGGAAAGTCAAAGATCATCATGTGATAAATGAGGTCTTGGATACAAAGGGAAAGATACATGTTGAGAGAAAGCACCTCAAAGAAGCATGAGGTAAATCCATCAAAGAGAATACAATGTTGCAAAGAAACCATCTACACACAAGGCAAAGAAAATTTCAAAGAACAAGAAAGGGAAGACATCAAGAATCTATTCTTGGGACACCAAAGCAAAAGGTATGAAAGTATTTTTCATGGGCATTGTTATTCATGTGGTGGATATGGTCACAAAGCTTTTTGAATGTAGATCTTATGAAAGGAGATATAATGGAATATTTTATAACACCATGAGGTGTTGGAGATGTGATCAAGTAGGACACATTGTTGTTCGTTGTAACACTATGAGATGCTATGGTTGTAGTGGGGTTTGGCCACAAATCCCATGAGTGGAACACAAGAAGAAAGTCCGTGATGAGAACTCAAATAGCATGGATAGAAGAATGAATGAAGTAAGGAAGGGAGACATGTATTTGAAAGATGGATGCTCAAAGCTCAAGTTCGAGGGGCTTGGGGACATCTAAAGAAGTGGGTGAAGAAACCCGAATGACGAGAACATAATGAAATCTTTGAAGGGAAGCTCAAGTAAGTCATCTACTAAAGCATGCGTGTGTGACAGTGGTATTAGTCGTGTACATACGCAGGTTGACCTTGTATAGGTCAAGTACATATAAAGAGGCTATTGTCTTGACGATTGCATTATGTGGTAAAAGCCTTGAGAAAAAAGGCTATGCACATGGATTGTAGCTTGATGTGATGATACTTACTCTGTTCGCGAGTCGACATTGTTTGTTGCAGTTATGACACTATTTTTACGGAATTTTAAGTGTTCACTATTGGATTATGTAAAATAAAATCTCAAGTGCATGACACTAACCCATGGTATGGATTGATGTTGATGTTGAGTGTACATGTTTGGTACATATTTGAGTTTCATTGATATATCTTATGATGTATTGTGGAAGCATATGTTGATATCATGAATTGCATGTATTTTCATGTGGATTGAATACATATTGGGACATATGGTTGGTGAGAGTTGATGAGGTGATCATATTTGTATCATTTTTTTTATCTATAGTTGATACATGATTGGAACACAGTACATTTGGAAGAGGCACCCTAGCGGTTTGGTGTATATTTTATGGAGGATTTGCTTATATGGGATTCATCAATTTTTTGGTATTGGTGCATGGCAATGTACATGTTAATACACTCATAGATGGCATATGCTTGATGATACTACACCATTGGTACTACTTGATTAGCACAACAATTGGCATTTGTTAGAGATACCTAATTGTGGCACTTGGTTCATGATGAAGACATATCATGAGTGATATGATACATTGTTTGGCATGTTGGTAGATGCACATAGTTTGGCATATTGGTAGGTACACATGTTGGCATATTGGTAGATGCATGTTAGCATGTTGATAAAAGGCATATGATTGATACATTCCATGGATGATATATTTTGGCACATTTCATGATGTTGATGTACATAGGTGTTGTGCATGATGAGAGCACATTTTGTACAGGATGTACTTAGTTTATATTTTGCTCATGATTCTTTATTTGTTTATTTGACATATCTTTGCTTCATGATGCTTGGTATGACATGAGTTTGATGCATGAGCGGGTCCAAGGATCATTATATCAGCCAACACAATGTTCATCTTGTAGAAAAGATAGTGGAGACATACCCATAGGGAATCATTCTTCTTCCCATGATGATTCTAGGAGATGTTTATCAGATGCATGCCTAGAAAGTAGCCCTATATTTGAAGAAGAGCGGAAGCATAATTCGAGGCGATGGTCCACGCGAGGGGGTATGTTGACGTATCTTGAGCATTACATTAGGGTGATATCCCTTGTTCAAAGGGGAGTGATTATTCAGAGGAAGTTCAAAGGAATTCAAATAGGTGGAGCAGCCCCAAGGAGTTCAAGCAAGGGGAATTAGCCCAAGATGAGAATATTGCTTGCCATTGATGTCAAAGGGGAGGAAGTTAATCACATTGATGTGATTGATGTTATTGATGGGGAGAGATAGTCATTGACTATTGATGTAGAAGCATGTTATTATCTACATGTTGACATCAATAATTGTGAGTGGTGTTGACATCAATGTTGGTATTGCCATCAATGCCAAAGGAGGTGTTGGATCATGTTGTCATTGATGCCAATGGTTTGATTGATTGATGTCATTGATCCGATGTCAAAGGGTTGATTGATTGATGATTGATGTAATATAATATGTATTGTCCTTGATGAAAGTACATAGATGAAGATGGATCAATGAGTTGTCATTGATACATGATGAAAGATGGATCGATATTAGTTTCATTGTTATATATGATGCATTGTTGGAAAAATGTATAGATGACTCAGTATTTTCTTATCATGATTGATAAGGTGCACAAATGGATATGAACTCAAAGTGGATCCCCTTATGGTGAAATTCCTCACGGGAAAGGCGGCTGCAAGATGGATTATCCTAGAAGAATGGTTGGAGGACCCATGCTCTCATTATTGTCTTATCATGGTTGATAAAGTTGCACAAATGGATGAACTCAAGTGGTCCCCTTATGATGAAATCCCTCCTGGGAAGGCGGCTTTGTGGATTGAGGTTATCCTAGAAGAATGGTTGGAGGACCCATGGTTGTATGGTGGAATAACGAGATGAAGATCAAAGGGAAATTGTTGGTGAAACTATCCTGAATGGATAGTGCTTGTCGTTAAAGCTACGTTGGTATGTGGAATGTCACATAACTCCCTCATGGTTTGAGAGTTATGGCCTACGAGAGATGAGGACCCACATTATTTAAATGATAAATGAAGTGACAAAGTCAGGGTGGATTATTTAAATAATAAATAGAAGTGACAAAATCAAAAGAAATGATAAAGTAGGGTGACAAAATCAAAGAAGAAATATTTATAGAGAGTGGTTAACCCTAAAGAAATAAGGAAAATAGGTTAAAGTGACCTAGAAATGGATTAATATTATTTAAATGATAAGTGAAAGTGACAAATTCAATATGTGGATTATTTAAATAATCAGAAGTGACAAAATCAAAATGATAAAGTAAAGGTGACAAAATCAGAAGGAATTGATAAAGTAAGGTGACAAAATCAAGAAGGGAATATTTAAATGATAAAGTATTGGATAACTTTCTATTTATGGAAGAGTGGGTTAACCTAAAAATAAGGAAAATAAAATTAACTGACCTAGAAATGGGTTAAATTGACCTAAAAATGGTTAAGTGACCTAGAGGGATGAAAGTATAAATAAGGTAGAAATGGTGTCTTGTAGATCATCCTTTTTGTGGATCAATGGAAACTTCTCTTGAGAATATCTTTTTTGAATATTGATGGAAACTCTTGAGAATTTTTTATTATTGTGGAACCTTGAGCATATTGAATATATATGGTGAATAAGGTGAAAGCAAGGATATCTAAGACGAAATTCTGAGAGGCCCAGAAGAAAACAAGACCAAAATGCAAGGGAAGGATAAATTCTTTTGATGGTGCTTTTCTAAGGTATGTTATTTCTGGTCATCTCACCATTTTAGCTATAACTTTTTCTATAATGATTGAGATCTTGAAATTTCTACTGAAAGTGAGAAAACATATCCAAGTATCTGTGGTTAAAATTCATCTTGTGGGTGTTGTATTTTGAGATTTACACTCGTGGAAAATAGGGTTTGTGACTAGTCTGAAACTAGTCAAAAGCAGTGTTCGATAGACGTCATAAAATCTTCATAACATATCAAATTTAGTGAGACCAATTGTGTTGGTTATATTACAATATGTTTTATTCTTGGGAGCAGTTTCAGATTGATTCAACAAATATTCAGTTTGAGGGCACACTCACCACAAAGTCGCTCTCTAGAATAATCGAGAATTCAGCAAGGTGCTCTTGTAGAGTTGTACTCTATTAGGTTGTTGTTGAAAAACCAGTTGAAGTCCATAATAAAGAAAAATTGTACATACATACATATTGTGTTCCTTGTGGAGATGAATTTGTTGATGATATATTGTTGATATATATTTGTTGATATGTATTCACTTCTAAGTGATTATTAATGATAGCAATGGTAATGAGTAAAATGTTGAATGCTAACTACTTGCAGTTTTTGTGTAAGAGGGTATTTTTGGGAAAAATATCCCCACACTCATTCACCCAACTAAATTATTGGTAGGTGTAGCCGAACACATGGGACATGTCCTCTTCTTCTTCTGTGTCTTGGGACAGCGATCTGAATAAAATTTTCACTTATATAGTAATAGTAACATTGATTGGTTTACTTCCATGAATATTAAACCTGCAATATCGTCTCAACATATTTTCTCTTTGATTCAACGAGAGTTTCTGCTTGCACGATCTCTTTTAATCTCCATTCGAGAATGAAGTTAGCGACATCGAGATCCTTCATGTCAAATTTGGAGGATAGTTGCGATTTCACATCCATGTTATTTCCTACTAACAACATATCATCATACAACACTACATAAAAGAAGTGATTACCAACCTACTTGTAATATACACAATGATCAGCCTTGCTTCTAACAAGTCAATCCAAGGATGTATGTGTAGCAATTTTGGTACCACATTCTAGGTGATTACTTCAAACCATATAGTGACTCCTTTAGCTTATAGACCAGCTCTTCTTTCCCTTTACTACAAATAATTTAGCGTGTTTCATGTGGAATTTCTTCTTCAGTTATGTAAGAATGTTGTATTCACATCCATCTGTTCCCCTTTGCAAAATCAAAAGAAACAAAATAGATAAAAGAAATCTAATAGAAGTTAACTTAGCGTGGGAGAAAAATCTCACCAAATTCAATTCCCTATACGGGAATAACCTTTTGCTACTAATCCCGAGCTTTGTATTTCTCCACTTTACACTTGTGCATTAAAATTCGTCTTAAACAACCATTTTCTACCATGATTTTCTTCTAGGCTGGAAGCTCAACTATATCCCATGCCTCATTATTATCCAAAGCATCCATTTCTTAAACCCGGGGCCTTCTTCACAGAGTTTTATCTCACGAATTCCTTTGTTTTCTTTGGCTTGGTTTTGGAATCATCATCAATAATAGATAAATAAAGAATTGAAATGGAAATCCAAGTGGACTATACCTTTTGGTTTCCTTTTATCTCACTGATCTCCTCAATCTTGGGGTATGAGGGTTCTTCTTCTTCTTTTCTTCCTCTTCTTCCCCCCCACCCCCACACCAAACAAAAAAAAAAAAACTCTATTTTCTCTGGTTCGTCTTGCGTTGGTAGAATTCCTATTTGGACACATCTTTTACCTCTCACGAAAACAACATCTCATTAATAAGGCAATCTTCTTGGTTTTGCGGGTTCCAAATCTTATAACCTTTCACCATCTTTATAACCAATAAAGATACACTTTTAACCTTTTATCCATCTTACTCCTATTTTCCTTTGAAACATGTACACAAGCATCAAAACCAGCTCTAATATGTTGAAGAGGGGTTTCTTTCTAGACCATACCTCGTGTGGAGTTTTATCATCAAGCTAAGAGGGTGATCGATTGACTAGGTAACATTTTGTACCCACTACCTGCTTTCATTCTGTCCTAACTTCGGCACTTAGGCCCGAGGATGCTCTTTGATTTTTCCATCATTGTCATGTTCATCCTTTACGCAACTCCATTACGCGCTAAGGGTGTATGGAGTAGTCTTAAGCCTTGATATACCACGCTAATAGCACAAAATTCTTCAAATTCATTTTCCTCAAAATTCCTCCACCATTATTTTGTTATCCAATACCTTTATTTTTCTTCTACGATACGATTTTTGCGAGCCTTAAACTCTTTAAATTTATCGTAAACCTCAGATTTTTTCAAGAAAATAAATCCATGTGTTCAACAAATCATCTATGAATGAAGCAATACATATTTACCTAGGGATGGAACATGAGCAGAGGGCCAAACACATCAGCATTATTATCAACTCTAAGATCCCCTTTGCTCTTATAGCACCGGATGGGAATCTTTTCGATTTTGTTTACCACCATATATGAAATGTTCATAGAAATCAAAATCGAGTGCAATTAGACATACCTTCAACCATACCTTTCTGGAGTGTAGTGTTAGAAGGACCTTTTCTCCAATACTGATCTTTGATGCCACAACATGAGTATTTTTAGGGACAATATTGGTCTTTTCTCCTTCATCTCTCAGCTCAGGGACTTCAAAATTTTTACACCCATTAGTATAAGTGATTCCCAACAGCAATGCGAGTTCCTAGCGAACTCTCCCTCATCAACACCATTTCCCATCATACCATCGTGCAAGAGTGCCTTTCCCAATACAATATCCACTCATGCATCACTCAAATTGCTTATAGATATTAGGCTCCTAGATAGCTTTGGAATGTGTGGAACCCACAGGAGAGTTCTAATCCTTCATATTTTTATCGACAACCCAACCCTTCCGTCCCATGATTAAGCTCTGGGAGTCATCTCTAGGAATACATCAACACCAACATATTTTTCAGATTGGGAGGCTTACTCCGTGAGGAGTCATATGGTATGACACACCTAGCATTCGATCTTTAGCCATCATGGTTTGCATTTGTACCTATTGGTTTAGTGAACTACTCTTCCCTACTACATGTGTTATTGACCCGGGGTTCATATATTTTAGGGTACCAACAAAGACTAAAACTATTGACCCTTCTAGTAAACTAGAAGGAAGCGACCTTGAATGCACTCTGTGATCTCACGAATGAAAAAGCGAAGTAGATTGGTGAAGACTCGAGGTAGCTTAGGATTGAGCATGAGATATGGAATTTGTATTAGAACCACCATTTTATTATAACTTATTATTCACAATTACTATTATTCTTTTTAATATTTTTAACCTTCATGGCATCTTTCCTTGATATTCCAACAACAATTAACCAAACAATATAATAACTCATTCATTCATTACACACATCGTTTAACTACTAAAAATATGACAAAGATATGCATGCATTCATCACATTACATAGGTACTACTATGGTTCACCCCCTCCTGGGATATGCTCACAAATATTTTTCTCTTGGCTCTCCTATTATGGTAGTTATGCAATCTAATGGAGTGCACTTACAACTCCCCTTAGATGGGTAAGATCTATATGAAGTGAACTAGATCACACACCACCGAGGGCTCCCTCAACCTGTGATCTAATTTTCAATATCTACCTTCTCTCCTCCACTCCAGCTCAACCCGGTTTACAAAAATAGTTCATCTCATAAAAAACCCTTACACACCATCTCAATCTCTACAAAAGTAGCGAATCGAACCTAACCTAACCTCCCTATAATACATAGCATTATCTTTATATCTATCGGACTCTTTAGCCATTTACACAAATTACACAAGAAGCCTAACGCTAGTGTCATTAGGTCTTCCTTCTCTACATGCATTCTTTGCTTCCTTCCATATGTCGCCTCCTTCTTGCATGTGCGCATGATGTGCTTCTTACCAGTTGTCACGTTCCTCTTTGTGCACACTTTCTTTCCCATGATTTATCTTCCAATTGTCATTCTTCTTTGTGAATTCTTTCTTTCCCACGCCGACTGTTGCCAGCGGTACCTATAGATGCGAATTAAAGCATCACCTCTTTCTTGATTAGGTTTATGCTAGAAATGGCGGAATAACAACAATATAACCCGAATAACACCACCACAGCGCTCTTGAAATGATATAAGAATAACAACAAAAATAACACTTTGATTATGAGAGCAATGTTCATGGGCCTCTTGAGGGCAACCTCGATCAAAAGCAAATCTCTATTACAATAATCTCCAAGCTAGGGTTATCATACTCTAGAGCTCCTATTTATACTAATATGTCTATCAAAGAAGCATCTAGAGGAAGATCGCTTCTAGAAGCGGAATCTTCTATTAGGTCTTCTTACATTAGAGCTTATTCTATTTTATTGCAAGGCCTTATTAATATTGAACTTTATAACATCCAAATATATTGTTCTACCTATGCGGGTTAGGACCTAACATGTCCTCCACCTTAAAAACAACCTTATCCTCAAGGATTGAGATGTGGAAATTGTTGCAAAATGGTAGTTGGTTCCCAAGTGGCATCTATTGGAGTTATATATCTTTCCACCGGATTAGCACTTCCTTGATGGTTCTTTGATCACGGTGATGCTCCGCGATGTTCCAAAGCGCTTTGTGGTTGTAGCCAAATGGATCCCTTCTTTGGCTACTTCGGGAAGGTTGGTTTGAATTTGGAACTTAGTTCGAATCACCTTCTTTAAAGCGAGGAAACATGAAAAATAGGATTTAGCTTGAATGGCGGGAAAAGCTAATGATAGGCCACTTGTCCCACAAGCTTGAGAACTATATAAGGACCATAAAATTTGGGTGCTAGCTTTTTGACAATGCACCGGACTGAGGGAATTCTTCTTGTAGGTTGAGACAAAGAAACACTTGATCCCCTTCTTCAAATTGGCGTTCATAGCAACCTTGGTATGCTTGTTGCTTCATCGCGATTTTGTGCCATGAACAAATTCTCTTTGAGAATGCAGAGAATAGCCTCTTATTTGTAAAGTTTTGGTCAACCACTTGGACCTTGAGACACCAGGTAAGTATGAGAGAAATGAAGGTGGATTCTATCCATATACCACCTCAAAAGGATCCATGTGTGTAGATGTATGGTATGTGAAGTGTTGTACCATTCAACTAGGTGTAACCATTGAGGCCATTGATTTTGATTTTTTAGAGGCAAAACACCTCCAAATATGTTTCCAAACACTTGTTGACAATACGTTTGACCATCAATCTGGGGATGATAAGTTTTGCTGAGATGCAGTGGAGGTGCCTTGTGGCTTGAATAGTTCTTGCCAAAAAATTGCTTGTGGAAGTTGGTGTGACCGAGGAAACAATAGAGTGTGGCATGCCATGAAGCAGACTGATCCATGAAAATTTGAGCCACCGTGGATCTTTGTAAATGGGTGTTGAAAGCATAAATGAGCATACTTGAAAAGCGATCAACAACCACCATGATGGCCCGGTTATTTCCGATTTGGGTAAGCACGTAATAAAATCCATAGAGATGTCAGCTGGAAATAGCCGAGAGATTGGGCCAGGATCCCGGTTAGTATTGATACTTGGGAAGTTGTATTTATCCCTTGTTGCATTGACACACATGCATTGAAAAATTACGAATCTTGTTTCACATACCATCAGGAAAAACGTTTGACGACCCTTTCATAGGTTTGGTGAACCCAGAGTGCCAGATTGTCTATGTAGCATAGGCTTCGAGAGAATGCGTGGATTTAATCTTTGATTGTTTACTTAAATACAAATGGCCTTTGTATCAAATCTCATCAATGTGCCAAGAGTACACTGGGGATCACGGGTACTAGGCTACAATTGTTGGATCGACTGCAAACTTTTGGGATCTTGTAGCCATTCTGGCGAACAACTTGGAACCAATCTGGTACAATGAAGGAAAAGAAAAAATATGGATCCTTCATCTTCATATTTGTGGGAAAGTATATCCACAACCACATTTTCTTTCCTTTATTGTAAATGATCTCAAATCATAACCAAAGAGCTTAGTTGCCCATTTTGTAAAGCTCGGGGAATGTATTGTTCAAAATAATTGAGGCTTTTGATGGTCTATCTTAATTTGGAAGCATTGCCCCAATAGATAAGGGTGCCACAAATCAATGACATCACGAGAATATGTATTTCATTTTCATAGATAGATTTGCGATTTCTTTAAGATGGTTGCTTCGGTAAAGGCAGGAACCGACCCTCTTGCATAAGGACAACACTAGTTCCTTTCCACTGAAGCATCACGTTGTTCCAAGACAAGGTCTTTGTGAAATCGAGGGAAGGGGCAGGGGCCCCGGATTAGTGCACATGGCCATCTTAAAGGTTTGAAAATCTTGAGTAGTAGATGGAGTCCAAGTGAAAAAGTTCTTTCTTAGGAGAGTAGTGAGAGGTTTTACCAATCTTTCCATAATTCTTAACAAACTTGTGATAATAACACAGTATTAAACCGAGAAATCCATGCAATCTTTTGAGAGTCTTTTGGGTGAGGCCGGTCTTGCATATCTTCAATCTTTTTAGGATCCACCACGACACCATCCTTGCCAGCGGACCCAAGTACTCTACTTCTGAGGTTCCAAAAGAGCATTTAGACTATTTCAAGAAATTTGGTCTTTGAGAGATGGAGGGGCTTCGATCCACATGAGCAAGATGTTTTTTCCATGTCTTGCTATAGATGGGGATATCATCAAAAGAAAACTAAACAAAATGATGGAGAAAATCACGGAAGACATGATCCATGAGGCTTTGGAAGGTGGAGGGCATTACACAAGCCAAAAGGCATGACCAAAACTCATAGTGGCCCTCATGAGTTCTAAGGAAGTCTTGAAGATATGCCTTTCATGCATTATTTGGTGGTAGTCGAGCGAAGATCAAGTTTAGCTAGTAAAAGAATTGGGTGCCACTCGAGATTCATCGAGTCATCAATGACAAGAATGGAAATTTGTCTTTGATAGTTTGATAAGAACCTGCGAGAAGTCAAAGACACATTACGCCAAAGACCTTCTTTCTTTAGGACCATGACCATTGGAGAAGAGTACGGGCTCATACTAGGGTGGATAGCGCTTTTGCATTAAGGAGTTCTGGACCATTTTCTCCAATTTCATTTTGGGAAAAGAGGGGTGATAATCTGAGGCAGATATTGGGAGGAAGGCTTACGGGTACAAGGGAATGGAATGATCATGAACATCACGTGAAGGAGAGCCACAGGGAGTGGAAATACCACTTGATGTTTAGAAAGTATGGCTTAGAGGTCTTGTGGCACGGAGGGTGTTATGTTGCTTGTATGGCATGTAGTTGAGAAATAACACTAGAATGACCCTTTTGAGAATATTTTTCCATCGCGATGGGAACTAATGATCTGAATTGGCGGTGATGATGCCTTGGAACTTATATTGGGTGCCTCTGGTCAAATTGCATGGTTAATTCCTTAAAATCCATGAGAATGGGACCCAAAGTCCTTAGCGGTCTACACCCAACACAATGTCACAACCACCCATGTGTTGAAACATATGAGATTTACGGTGGTAGTCACCAATTTGGAGACACATTTTCTCAACACCCTCCACATTTCATGGAGCCACCATTGGCAATCATGATTTGGAAATTATTGATGGCATGGATGTAGCAATGAGTTTCTTGGAGCAATGTGGCGATGAATAAAATTATGGGTGCTTCCACTATCAAAGCGAATGATGACCTTCCGATGCTTGATATGGCCAGTTAGCTATCAAACAGAATGATGACCTTCCGATGCTTGATGTAACTGATTAGCTTGAGGGTTTGGGGAGCGGAGAATCCGGTGAGAGCATTGAGGGAAATGACCGGTTCTACTTTGGGAGGGTCTGAGGGAGGGGTTATGTCGGGGGTTTCAAGTGACTCACACACAAGGGGAGTTTCAATATCTTCTTCCGAAATATCCTCGAAGATGGCCATAAACAACTTTTGTTCCTTACACTTGTGGCTCGGGAAATATTTGTCATCACAATTATAACAAAGGCCTTTGTGTTGGCGTTCAACCATTTCAGCCCTGGTCAATTTTTGAATCTTTAGTGGAGCAGAGGGAGTAGTGGGATTTACTAGTTTAGGGCGAGGGATAAAGGAGGGTTTCTAGTTTTGAGAAGATACAACCTATTGTGCTTATTTATATTTTTTAGTAGCCTCCACCCAACTCTGAGGCCGATCCATGAGGACATGGGCTCGAAGCGCATCCTTGAGGCCACTGATAAAACATTCTCAAATTCTTAACCAGAAAGAAATGTGTATTTACTTGGCAACCCGAACACAGTTGTGCAGTAATAGATCTTGTCTATTTTAATTTGTTTGTGTTTTCATCCCCAAGGGTTAGGTATTCAAGGGTTCTATAGACAAGGGTTTTCCATATGCTATATCTCTCTGATATATGTGCGGGGTCCAATAGTAGTACTCGGCCCAATATCTCAGGGCACTAACTAAGGAGGATAGATCGTACCCTTAGTTGTACTACCCAACTACCTAGGTACTAGAGAGTATCTTCTCGAGTGTTGTTCTCGATGGCGCTATAGTAGTCAGGCGGCCAATTGGTTTATCTAAAGAGGGCTTCAGGAATTCTAGGTTGATCTGTACACATGTGTTGTCTGATGCGCTACCACTCTAAGGGGTACCAACAGGGGTTACAAGGGTGGCCAACATATGTACGCTTAAGAACTACTTGTATTTCCTGCTTGTATGAATCCCTCAACCGCAGTTTTATGCACAAAACAACAGATCTTTGTGGCTTAAAGATGTCAGAATACGTCTCTACCCTGAAAAAAAAATTACCCACAATTTCTGCCAAGGAAAGTGCTCTGATACCACTTGTAATATGCCAAATATGAAAAGTATGCAGAACATAAATAAAATGCTAGAAATGGCAGAATAACAACAATATAACCAGAATAATCACCACAATAACACTGAAATGATATAAGAAAAACAATAGAAATAATACTTTGATTCTAGGAGCAATGTTCACGAGCCTCTTCGATGGGGCAACCTCCAGTCGAATAGAGATCTATTACAATAATCTCCAAGCTAGGATTCTCAGACCCTCGACTCCTATTTATACTAAATATGTCTATCAAAAGAAGCATCTAGAGGAATATCCTTCTAGAAGCGGAAGCTTCTATTAGGTATTCTTACATTTGGCTTATTCTATTTTATTGCAAGGCCTTATTAATATTGACCTTTATTACATCCGAATATATTGTTCTACCTATGTGTGGGTTAGGACCCTAACATCAGATCCCTTTGGTTTATCAACCTTCTTAGACTTGGAATATTTCTTATAATGCCTTGTTTTACCACACTTCCGACATTTCCTCAAAGATTTTCCTGGAGACTTAGATCTACTTGTAGATTTATATCTTCCCCCTGAAGACTTACCAAGATTCTTGTCTTGGGTACGACCTCTTACAAATAATGCATCTATGTTATGACCATCCATGCTTTTCCGCATCATCTCTTCAGATAGTAAGGATGAAACTACATCCTCATACTTCAATGTAGATTGAGTGGTACTACCAATTGCTACAACCAGATTATCCCAAGAGTCTAGAAAAGAACATAACAAAGTAATGCATGTATATTTTTATGCAATTGTAATATTAACATATACGAGTTGTCTTACCATAATATTAAAGGCATTTAGATGTTCTGTCATAGAATCTCCATCTTCCATCCTAAGATGATACAACTTCTTTCGAAGAAACAACTTGTTTACCAGGGACTTTAATTGATACAAATTCCCTAACTTATCCCATAGTTCCTTGGCTATAGATTCTCCCAAGACATTCAACAACATTGAATCTACCAGGCAGAGTCAAATAATAGTCCTTGCTCTTTTGCAGGGATGATTTTAAGGATGGAAATTTATTTTAAAATGTAGAAACCTTGGCGAATGTTACTAATCCTTCATATGCCAACTATAAATGATTGGCGATATTTTTGTAAAAATATTCAAATTTCCAAGGATTTTGTATAGATTTTATAAAATTTTGGCGATTTTTAAGGTAAAATAATTTTATCCTATATAATTTGGGTGAATCATTTTTAAAATAGAGAATCTTGTTTTTGGGAAAAACATGGAAAATTAGCCCATGAGAGAAATTTAGCCCCTAAAATCATCCTTACTCTTTTGTCCAACTTCTCCCAATCTTCCTTAGACATACCAGTAGGTGGTGTACTAGTAGGTTGTGTACCAGTCGTATGTGTTCCAGTAGGCTGTGTACTAGGATCCACAATGATCCATTGTTCTTTGTCTACAAGAAGGTCCTCCATATTCAACTTCCATAGCTCAAAGATTTTACTATTGAAATTCTCTATTTTGATTCTATAAGAGCTCACCATTCCTCTTTCTACACTCGAATAACCACTACAAAATCTCCCACTAAACCCAGGTTTATCACAGACCCATGATAAACTTGATCTATCAAGACCGAACAAAACCCTCAGCAACACAGGCGTCGCTCTGAAGCCAAAAATGATCTCTAATACCACATATAAGTTTTAAACCTCTGAAGTAAAGAAATTCATATAGATTCTTAAGAAAAAACAGAAATTAATCAATGGCTCATACACATAGTACACAAAGATTTATATCGAAAACCCTCAACCGGGGAAAACCTTTCAACTCTTCATTATATTAATTTCACCATTCACCATACATTATATACAATGTTTTTAGGTATTCCGTAGATACCAAAACCCTAATTCGTTAATCTGGGATTGATTTAGAAAATCGCTAAAAATAGCAAAAACCGCCCAAAAAACAATTTTGGGGTGTTGCCTCGAACGTTGTGCATAACTAGGGGGGCCATACCTGGCCCCTCGTGGGACCCCCTAGGAAGCGCCTGACGCACATGACACAAAGAGAACTATTAGAGGGGTCGTGAGACACAGTTGTTGAATATGATGCACCCACACACACAGATGCAAAGAATATAACATATACCCAACAAGGGGGAAGTGGTCCTTCTGGGTAGCTTTGTTGAGTTCTCTGTAGTCTACATAGATTCTCCATTTCCCATTCTTCTTAGGAAGGATCACTAGTGGGGAAACCCACCAACTGTCTGAAATAGGATATATAAAATCCACATCCAACAGTTTCTGTAATTCTTCTTTAATAACATCCCTGAGGTGAGGATTCAATCTTCTTTGGGGCTGCTGGATGGATCGGGAATATTTCTCAATATAAATATGATGTGTGCAGAGTTGCATATCAATGCCCTTCATGTCAAAATATTCCCAGTAAATATCTTGTTGATACTTAGAAAGGATCTGAATCAATTTGTGTTGTTGTTGCTCATTTAAATTAGCATTAATATTCAGAAACCTCCCTGGTGCAATCTCAACTGATTTGTTGTTATGGACAATAGTAGTGGGGATATGTTGTTCCATCAATTCTTCTAGCAGATCTCCCTGTGCTTCATTATCTAACACAAATTTTAGCATTTGGCATGTCGGGTTACTTACAATAGCTGGGCTATTAATGAAGTTGTTGATCACATCATCTTCTAGTTGGTTCTTAAGTCCCAGAGCTTCTTCCAGTGTGAGAGGGGGGGTCGTAGATCTTTTTATGGATATCTAGGTGGTGGAAAATGTTGATGTATAAGGGACAAGCTTAGTTTAGCTGGAGGATACAGGATGAGATTCTTTGTAGAACCTCCTCTATAAATTGTCATGTTTCCCATGCGAAATCCTATGTATGCATCTATTGTTGCGAGCCATGGTCTCCCCGATATTAATGGATGCCCATCGAGTCCACTTCTTGGGTTGATAATGAGAAAATCAGTTGGATATTCTTAGTAGTCGACTGAAATTGCTATATCCTGTAATGTACCTACTGGTTTGACCACTGATCAATCAACCAATTGTAACATAATTGGACTAGGTTCAAAGGAAGTGAAACCAAGGGTGTTGCAAGTCTCGATGGTCAAGATATTAATGGTTTCCCTCAAATCCACTAATGTATTTGGAAACGAAAAACCCTCTATATGAACTGTTACTACAATATTCCCTGGGTCTACATATTTGACCGGTTCCTGTCTTCCTAGAATGATATCAGACAATGCACCTACCACGTGCACAGTTGATGATGAATTTTTAACTTTCCTGATAGGCTTCTTCCCACATAATTCCTTAATTGTCTTTGCATAAATTGGGATGTCTTGCAGATCCTGCAGGAGTGGGATCTTAACATATATATTCCTTAGTTCCCCTACGATGTCAAAGTTATGATACACAACTGGTTTTTCTATCATCAATCTTTCGGGGAACGGGGGAGGAGGAGTTACATCCTCATCGGGATTATGTTGCTAGACTGTGTTTCCTCCCTGATCTGTTTCTTCCGTTATGACCACAGTCGAAGGTGTTATTACTGGTTGTACATTATTTTCATTCTCCCGTTCTTGGTGAATGTTACTCTCTTCAGGAGAAATTATGCACCCTGACCTCAGCCAGAGTTTGTTTCACCCTATAGAGTTGATTTCCCCATCCACATTCTCACTAATCTGCATAAGATGGGCTGGTCTATTATTGGGATTTGGGTGGGGTTGAGATGGTAATTGAGGGCGCAATTGTGGTTGAGGATTCAGGGGTAGTTGGAGGGGAGATTGCAACATGGATTGAATTTGATGGGTCATCCCCATGGGTTGATTGGTAATTCCCATGGGGCGCTACCAATTTTGGTTCCAATTGGGGTTTTTGGCAGCTGTGTTGGACCACTGTGAAGGATGGGGTTTATTACTTGGATTTTTCCAGGATGCGGTGAGGTATTGTGAGTTTGGCCAGGTAGGGTTTGTAGCAGACTGATTTGGCCAGCTGGGATTTCTAGCAGATTGGTTTGTCCAAGGGCATTAGGATATTGTTGGGACTACTAGGTGGGGTTAGCAAATCACTGGCCCTGCCATGTGTTTCCAGAATTTTGTTATTGATTATACTGTCCAGAAAAGAAAGAAGAGGGATATTGTTGTGTACCTAGGGGACGGACTTGCCATTGGCGATGTTGAGCCATCAGGTATAATGGTTATGCTTCCTCTTCTTCTTCTCTAAAGACAACTTTCAATCCTGGGAGTGAGGGACATTGTTCCGTTGCATGATNAGAGGGATATTGTTGTGTACCTAGGGGACGGACTTGCCATTGGCGATGTTGAGCCATCAGGTATAATGGTTATGCTTCCTCTTCTTCTTCTCTAAAGACAACTTTCAATCCTGGGAGTGAGGGACATTGTTCCGTTGCATGATCTTTGGCATAAATGGTGCAAACCCAAACCACATCCAAAGGGCATTCCCATGGACCATGTTTTTTTCTACATCGGTGGAAAAATATGGCCAAGGTCTATTCTGCTTCTGCTTATTTTTGTTTATCCTGCAAGACATCCAATTGTCTAGTCAGGGTAGTCAGAATGTCAGTTTTGAAATTCTCTAACAAAGTACCAACTTTAGCTCGGGTAACACTCCCGCTAGTAATATTTCTATTTCTGGTGAGGGGAGACCGCATCCTTGATCTAGTTCGTGTACTTCCACGCGAGCACCCGATGCACAATTGGACAATGTTATCATAAGTTTCTTGATAAATATCACCCTTCCCCATTAAATTCGATGTTTCTACCCATTCATCCTTCATTCCTTTTATCAAAGTGTCTTTGAGTACCTCACCTGGTAATGTACCATAAGGAGATCTTTAAAAATTGTATTGAAATCTTTCAACATATTATTCTAATGTCTCATTTTCCTTTGTAGTCATTTGAAAGATTTCATCTTTTAGATCCCTGGTTCTACAATAATCCTGATATTTTGTTAAGAATGCGTGTTTCATTTCATCCCATGAATTTATAGTTCCTCCTCCTAATCCCATAAACCAGTGCAAAGCTGCTCCTTTCAAAGTGGAAGGGATCATATATAGTTTTTTGGGTTCAAAGGTGTAGTCATAACCTCTGCACAGGACATCAAATTTGAATAAGAATGCATCAGAGTCCTCTGAAATTAATCCATAAAAGGTTGGCAGATTTTGTAAGGGTTTTTTTTCATGGGGGCATTAGCAACTGGATCAACTATTGGATATTCCAAAGTGGAAGTGTGGGCTCATGGTTGGTTTGGTTGCGCCATTTGGTCAAAAATATGCCAAGAATCTTCAGGAATTTCTTGGCATGGATGCTCTATTTAGGGTGATTGATTACTTGATGCCCTAGGGGATTTAATCGCACTACCTCTATCTGGGATTTCAGGTATACCCTCTCCTATCACAAGAGATCTAGGATCGGGTGGTGGTGATGGGTTTGCCTTAGAAACCCCACTGGTCTCCCCTTCTCCTTCCTCCATATTACAAGAATTTCACTCGTTTAAAGGGATGAGAGGTGGAAGATCTGTATTTTGAAAACTTTGTTCAGTCCCTTTAGTCCTACTGTGAACCTTAGCATGGGATGCAGTTGGTGAATTTGTTGCCTGGGGAATTCGGGTAGAACCTCTCCTGGGTCCAACCGAAGCTTGATATTCATATTTTCGGATGATTTCATCTATGAAAGTGCTTCTTCCAGGGGCCACCGGGCCCTAGGATTTTGTATTTTTTGGTGGGGGTTTTGGTTTTTTAGGTTCTTTCTTCTTAGTCATACACACTTCACACAAAATTATAAGTACATATGTGACCTCTATGCATTAGCTGAAGGTAGGCGTTGGCATAAGCATTTTACTTATTTCCTACATAGGTTCTTACCTTCCATTTTCAATACCTCACCGTTCAGAGACACAATCTATGCTATCTTTGGCACTCTCCCTGGAAATGACACCAAAATGTTGGGCTCTAAATATGCCCTAAAAACAACCTTATTTTAACATTAATTTATCAACTCGAGGATTCATCTTTTATTTCAAGAATATCAGCAAAGTCTATGCAGATAGTTGTAGAGGCTAAAATCATCTAGTTAAAGAAAATCTAAGTTTATCAACAATCAAGTTCCTCACATATTCCTTTAAAATTGAAATCTGATCTATAACATATTGTGAATTAAAGGAATTAACTAATCTGTTGAATTCATCTACTAAGAAGCAATAATCTAATCTAGGAAAATACTTACAGAACTAATCTATCAACTATTAATCAACTTGTTGGGAAAGAAACGTCGAATTTTTATATCTGTGAAAAGGAACAACAAATGTAATCTAATCGAAACGAATAACAAGTATAATCTAATCGAAAGGAACAAAAAATGTAGTCTAATCAAAAGGAACAACAAATGTATTCTAATCGAAATGAACAACAAATGCTAATTTAAGCGAAAGGGACAACAAATCCTAATTTAAGCGAAAGGGAAAACAAATGCTAATTTAAGTGAAAGGGATAGTGTGTATGAAAATGAGAGGAACTTTCAAGCAATAAACTACAGCAATGGAAACTAGAACAACAATTGATAGCATTTAGATGAAACACATATCTTTCGTAAGCAAACAATATAAAAATATCAACATACTCATGCATTCATCTTAACTATTGCAAAAGATATTTAAATAACATAACGAAAATCAAACTGATACAATTACAGATTGAGACAATAACTCCTTTATACTGGGCCCTCGGTCCTTAGAAGCACTGCTACTAGAAACTCAGTATGCAAGAATGGTGAAAATGCCAAAAGCTTCTATTAATTCCATGACTCATACAATATTTACAAAAGACTTCTTTCGCTGAGCAATTCCAAATTTTGAGTGCTTGGATAAAATTATTAGATTGATCCTTTTCAGGATTCATTACCTCCTATATATTACAATGATATGGTTAAATTAAGTTATCATGAGGATTGAAAGATCCTCAGGATTGCTTTTACTATTTATAAAGTTTACAAAATAGGGAATCGATCTTTCTCAAAACTGCTTTGTGCCTCATGTCTTCAACCTTGAACAATCTTCATATCTTCGAAATCTCCTTAACTATCTTGGGTTTGACAATATTTATCCATTCCTACAACAAAATCACACAATTCCAACCGAATATTAGAATTTATCTAATATTACTCAATGATATTTCTAGAAGACATTTTAATCATTTCCTATCTTAATTATCCCTATTTAACAAAAAATACAATTAATATTATATCATAAACCATGAGAATAAGGAGGATATTTGTACCTTTTTCAAAACTCAACACCAGCCTGGTTACATACACCTACGTCCTGTAACCCCCCCCCGGCCCCCCCACTTCTACCTCAGGTGAGACTTTGTCTGCCTCGCAGGTGTCACCAAAAGGGTCGGTAGTCAGGGTTTTGTTGGTGTGTTGTTAAGCGTTGAACCCTGGATTTTCCCCTATGCCAACACTTATCTTGAATTTTTTCCTTTGTATGTCCTGGTTGTTGCGGTCTTGATGTTCTAGCTCCATCTCCTCAACATTTTCCTTGCATACGAGAGACAAAAAAATACCCTTATACTTCTCTTCCTAGTGTTAAAATACTATATCTAGCTTCGGTCTAACCTGATCTATGATGAAATAAACCATATCTAAACATTTTCAAATGGTATTAAAACATTTATAGGGGAAAACCAATGATATATTGATTGAAATTAGAAATAAAGAAATACATCAATGCAATTACCTCAAGTTATAGATGCACTGCACCTTACCCCTTTCTCCTTGCTCCTCCTCAGCTCTCTAACTAAGCTAGGAAACCTGACTACAATTGATGTAAATGGAGAAGAACCTATGAATTTTGGTAGCATGTATCTGTAAATTATTCTTCCTCCTCATCCTCAATATTTTCCTTCTTTATATAGATTCTTGGAAGACACTTGTGGGAGATTATAGATATTCTAGAGACCAATGGAGACTTGAATGTTTTCAATTCCAAGGCTCATTCCATGAAGAAACACCTGATCCTTCACTAATATATTCTAAAATATGAAAATCTAAAAGGATATTGAGGTTGTCTCTTGTTTTGAACTAGTCATCTCATATGTGACCAATGACACCCCTAAAAAATTATCTAAATCTTGACCTGAGGGTTGTGTCTTGTCTTACATATTTTGTTGTGCCTCTTTTGACAATGTAGGGTGGAAATTAATCCTATAAAACTTCCATTATTCATTATGTACCCTCCAATCATTGAGCACCAATCTATGCCAAGGAAAAATCCATATATTTTGGGAAGATCAAATATGTGGTGTTGCACATATCCATACACAAAATTCTTTGATTTCTCCATAAGCTAGTACTTTTCTTGAATCAATGGCATAAATACTTTCACTAGTTTCATATTTCTTTGTGAATTCCATTCCAAGAGCCTCCATTATATCTAATGGTATGATATTATTAGTGGCTTCACTACCAACCAATAAATTTTGCAATGTAAAATCTTGATTCTCCAATGATATGTAAAATGGTGGAATCTCACTTCTTGGCCTTGCTGGTACAATATTTTTTTGTTCCTTTGTGTTCATAATAGTTACTTCTATTCTTAGGCAAGATTAACTTGTATCATCCAAAATATTTAAAATATTTTCTCTTTGTTGAGGTATCTTGACTACCTCCATGAATGGAGAATTGATCCAAATCATGGTTAGTTCATCAACCGCATTGAAGTTCATATGCAATGGTCTCTTTGTATTATTTACAACTGGTTGTTGTTTTGTTGGTTCTGGAGCATTAGCCTTTTCCTTTTCTAGTTGATCCATGGGATTGAATTTGTTTGCTTGATTCCTGGTCTAAGGAACATTGTCTTGTTTTGCATAATAATAATCTTCTTGTTCATCAAATATCTCAAAGCATGATGAAATTCTTCCATCTATACAGATTTTAATATTTGTTCTTGATCATTGATTTATTTTTGATTGAATGGCTTATTGTATTGAAAAAAATATTCTTCTTATGCAATTTATTCTAGCACAATATCATTTGGATTTCGAACTATGGGTGATCTTGGTATGTGATCTTGATTTCTTTGATTTCTATAATTTGTATCTCTTTGATTCTACGACAAAACTCTCACATATTGAGGTGGAGGGATGAGATTTTCATTTCTTTTGAGTTGGGTTATTGTTGGGACCTTCATTTTTGGGCATGATTTGAATTTGGGGAAGCATCGTGACTTAACTAAAAGATGACAAGCAACGAAAGGAGTCAAAAGCGTCACATGAAAGTTGGAGGATTACAAGAAACAAAAATGGTTAGAATCACTGCATGCTAACTGAAAATGTAAAAGAAGAAGAAGTAGTCAAAATCACCATGCATCAGTGAAAAAATCAACAAGAGAATCAGATGCTATCGAAAAGATGAGAATATAGCAGAAGAAAGGATCCAAGATGCAATAGAGGAAAAAGTATAAATAAGAACGAAGTGTGTCGAGAAAAGGGGTATTGCGCGACATAGGAGTGAGAAAGAAACATTGTTATTACTGTTATCTCTATTTTTGGTTGAGTTTGGGTTTAAATAGTTAGGATAACATATTGTAATGGGTTTTTACTAGTATTATTGTAATTTTTCATTAGGGTTGTGAATCTATAATGGTTATGTGGGATTAGATCTCACTGTGCAATAAAATGTATGGGAGATGCATTGTGATGCATGACACTCTGGTAATATTGTTGCTAATATAATGGAATGTCTTGGACCCTAAATATTTCTTGTTCTTGTTGATATGTTATACTATGCATGGATCTATGTGTATGTTTCACGATTATTTCCTTCTTGTTTATTTAATACTTTATCACTATTGTTGCATGCCTGTGGCATTTGATCTATGAATCTAAGAAGTTAAAATTAGATTTGATGTCATGTTTCCCTTAAATCACTTCATCACACATATGTCGGCTATGCTTCAGGTGAGATCTCCATCCCTTGTAAATGTTTGAATATTCCTGTGTTCCTAGACTACAACGGTTCCTTTCTTAGTAACCTCCGAGAACCCTGGTCTCAAATTTTGCGCCAACAAATGGTTATTTTTCTGAGACCAAGATTTAAATTTATTTTTTAGAGGATGCCTCATTGGATATACAAGTATGATGTTGAGAAATGATGGGAAATAAAGTGTGATGAATTCATACAATAGGAAGCAGAGTTGTGACACAAAATATTTAGGGTTTAAAAAGTATTGTTTTCTATTCAGAATCTGCTAGTGATTAATACAAGAATTTTTGGATTAGGTTCTCGAAAGAGGTATTTCAGTAGTTATATCGACTGCAAGAAGCCCTAGAATACAAATCTTAGGTCAAAAAATGATACAATTGGACTAATTAAAGTTTAGCAGCTCTTCACCAACTAGATTATCAAATTTCATGAGCGATAGACTTTTGGGTACATACTATTCTGGAGGGTTACACTATCAAGTTTGTTGCAGAGAACAATCAAGCCTTCTCAAATGCCGAAGAAATATTTAGAGAAGGAGATAGAGGAAGACTGATGCGGGATATACCTCTATCAATCCTTCAATTGATATTGAAACATAAACCCTTGCACTTGGGGGAGGGTGGTTTTCGAGAGGGTTCATGAGTTAGGTCAAGGAATATTTTCTAGGAGATATGAGGGGTCATCGAGAGAAAACAAAAAGGGATGAATGAGATTAGAGGAGGGTTTTGATTGTTGAAAAGAAGTGGTGGGAACATATGAGAAAAAGAATGAAGAGATTTTATTAGTCACAGAGGGAGATTGGCTTTGAAAATAGTCATAGGAGAGAGTTAGAAGCGTTGAGAGAATTGCAGAGATGAGGACGGTTGGCCAACCAATGGTTGAAGGAGATATTTGGTGAAAGATTTGAACTCTATGGAGGAAGTATAAATGAGGAAGGAAGTTCAAAATATATGTATGAAAGAGTAAATATATATGCCACCACTAAATAAGAATACTTATCCAAAACCCCTGAGGAATTTGAAGGAGAATCAAAACTTGCAACACCAAAAGATCATGGATTACATCAAGATATAAATACAGTTCTCCAAATGAACAAGACCCCTGATGTAACATACCCGACCACCCCCAGGCTAGGCTACGCCACTTAAACAGGTTGCAACACACCCAACCACCAGCAAGTGGGGCACATTGTAGTCCCAAGATTTAGTTCTCTGAATAGATCGCGAATTCAAACAACATTCAATCTGAAAACAAACATGAAAGAGCCACATGCATTAATAAAGATTTATTCCACAAAATAAAATAGATAAACAACATGCCATGCACAACAAATAGCCAACAAAAAGGCACATTAAAGATACATATATCAGAGATAATTAAATACACAACAGAATACAATAAACAGAAAACATAGAGAGCACTTATCTTTGCAAGTAAATGTTCACCAACTGGATACAGACCAAGGACGTTCCTCCCAACCATAGACATTGTTTTTCATTTACTCTCAACAACAAGTCACCCCCGAGACAGGGCTATGGATCCACAAGGACGGGTCCTAGGCCAAGTCTAAACACACAGTAGTTGGCTAAGTAGCTCTCAAGTTTCCCAACCTCACAACAAATCCTAATTTCCAGCTCTCTTTCCCCTTCAACCTGCACAACCCCAAGAAATGAACACATTTCTCCTCCATGCAATGCATGAGGCTGTTCCATTTCTCTCCAGGGCTCCAGTGCTATTGGTCAGGAAATATCCCTACTGGAAACTCGAAGGACTCTCAACTGTGGACAGTTCCATCTGAACTGCCATCAAGATCATGCACACAGGGATCCATTCCCTCCTGGAATGATCAATAAATCATTACAACCATTCAACAATGGCTCTCCTATTCCTTCCATTCATTTTGATGCTCATATCAGGAGCACACGAACTAGAAATAGTGAGTGAAGAGGAAGAAGAACAAGAAAACAAGGGAAAGAAGATGAACCAGGGGAAGAACAATCCCCTAACTTCACCCCAAGCCACCCTCACATACCCATTCATATACATGCTCATACCAAGAGAATATGAGTGCAGCAAGAGTGAGGATCCCAAAAATGAAGAGTGGAAAAGATCTAACAATGAATGAATAAGAACAAGTGAACCCCCACCCAAACCAAAGATGGGCTTATATAATTACTTGGAAATCAAGAACCACCTGGCCTCCCCTAAGAAGCTCATGTAACCCATTTTCTCCATAAAATTAATTATGGGTAAATAAAATAACAATAAAAATACTTAGTCCCTCAATCCCCCCTCTCTCATGGAATCATAGCCCCCTATCTCTTTTTTCCTTGTCGGTCTTGTAGTCGATGGTGTATTCTATTAATGTATATGAAGTATTGCATTTCCTAGGTGCTCTGGCCCCTTTTCAACTTTACCGGCTCACTAGCCTAAGTCATATTTACATAATACATTATAGTTCATAAGGGTTAGAACCAAGATGTTACATCCGCATCCCCTTATTTTGGCACTTTCCTCAGTGCACAACACCATTCCAATGCAATTAACATTACAAATCCAGACCCTCTGGCCTTAATCCACACAGGGAATCTAGCCCAATCTTATATACATAGGAACTCTAGCCTAAAATTAAACATGTATACATAGGCATTCCGACCCAAAACATGTATAATGACCTTCAAAATTTATATTTCTGGCAGCAGTTCCAACCAACAATCTCTCCTTCCCTCTCATCCCTACACAACCTAAAGAAATGAACACCTTTCTCTGCCATGCAGTCGCTCAGGTTGTTCCACTTCTCTCTAGGGCTTTAGTGCACTCGGTCAGGAAGTTTCAGAGTTGTGGTTTCCAAAACTCCAGCTGCAACAAGTCCATTAGACTTTCTTCATTCTATGCCCTTGTCATTCAGTTTCTCCAACATCACCTTCTTATTTTATGTCATAGTCTGGTACTTTTCTAGATCCTCAACATTCATCATTTTCCTACAACATTTCAAATCAGTGAGCATGTCAATTCACAATTTGTTTATAATTTTTTTATCTTTGTTCATAATATAAGAGTAAATTTTCATAATCCAGTACAATACTTATCTATGTGGTTCATGGATCTGCACCCATATGGTTGTCTCATTAACTTGGCTCACTATTTTCCTTGACATAACCATGGTGTGCATTCTTCCAATCAATAGTTTACAAGAACTATCAAAGTCTCCTCTTCCTTGTGTTCACTCACCTTCCAGGCCTAGGCTCGGGCATCCTATTCTCTACTATATAGTCCCTTAGGCAATCCATCTTTCCTGACCAAGGCTTCCTTACACAAGAATATTTCTAGGGACACAAGGTTCCAATGTCAAAACAATAGTTTTTTCCATGATTTCCAGCTAGAATATCCAACATATCATCTGTATTATACACATACAATCATCATGAGATATCATTATAACCATTTTCAATCATAAATGTCAAATCTGTTTTATACAGGAAAACAAAATTTTCCAAACATGAGCTTTTTGCTCATAAGGTTTGGCTCTGCAACTATAGATATCAGTCTTCCTTATGGGATTACATCCTTGCCATATTCAAGACCATCCTACCTGTAGTTTCCTTGATTTACATTCAGCCCAGACAATTTTTCAGTAATTTATTAGATTATAATTCCCAAAATTGTTTCATATAGGAAAAACAAAACTTTCAGACATGAGCTTCTGCTCATAATAATTTGGCTCTTGCAGCAATAGGAACTGGTCTCCTTGGACTTGCAACACTACCATATTCAAGACCCTTTCTTCTTGCAATTTCAACTTTCCTCAGCCAAACAAATTGTCAATATCTCATGTACAAAATGTATATATGTATATATTTGTATTTTCATGGCAATGATTCAAAATAAAATCACAAAGTGATCTTAGAATTGCTTACAACTACAATTCAATCACTTCCATCAATCCAACTATCAATTGGAATGAACTCATCATTACCTATACCTGTATTATCAGCCAATATTTTCTTTCTTCTATCCAGAAATATTTTTATCACTCTGTCCCCTCAACAAAGTTTTTCTGTAATGTATCATTATGTAGTTTTTTTTTTTAACCTACAAATTTCTTGTTGTAATATCTAACAGTCCCAGAAGTGTTTTCAACTTCATGAGTTAGCAATACTCACATCATTTCAGTTGTTAGCATAATCATTTCTATGTTATATAATATATTCATGCATTCACCAAAATGCATTCAATAATTCCACTTGTAACATTTTTAATAGCTCCAAAATTGTTCTTGAAATTGTAACAACAACAATCCAATCACATTCAACTAGTATTCATATTAGACATAATGCATCTATCCATCATTACGTCTTTTTAGTACCACAGAATTTTCATAATGAAACAATTAATTACTAAATAAAATGACAATCAATGTGCCAATACCAATGGTCACATCTACACAATGCATCCATGGATTGACTACTTAATACCACATAACTATGTCATGCATTCCACCATTATGAGTTGGAAGGTCTCGCCAATGACTCAACACATCATCTACACACTTACTACTGCTTGCCTAACCATTTGGTTACCTTCCTTTTCCACCCATACACAACACCAAGAATATAATCCTTAAGTGCTCTTCATTGTTGGAAAAAAGGTTGCAATACAAACATCAGATATACAATAGATACCATTGAGAACTCACATATCACTATATCCCTTCCATATCCAATCATATTATGGTCTTACATATGACTAGATGTATGGATATTCATTGTTATAGAAGGAGTATGTCTCCTGAATTAACCCGGTTATGATATCATAACCATTCATAACATAATATGCAACCAACATTTTATCTAAATTCATTCTAGCATCAACAAAATTTGCATACTCTAGGACTTTTTCCATTACATATCAATTTAAATATTGAAAATTAACTGAGGGAATTTTTACCTCAATCCCCTTTAACATGTATGCATCAACAAAAAATAAATGGATACTTGTCTGGTTGTTATCAACCTACTTGTTGATATCTGACAAACTGATATTTGTAGAAACTCACATAATTCCTCCTTCATCATTTTGATCACCATTCCTTCCACCTTCATGGGTCTTCACCTAGATGGAAATCATAAGAAAAAAAAACATCCACATCTTTAACCCTACTATTTCATTTTTCCTGAATACATAATCCATAATTAGTCATACTTAATCATTATCTCATAATTATAGACTATTCTAAGTTCATAAGCATGTTATATGCATATCCAAGCATGTACATATGAAAAATTACACCTCCATATGCACCAAGAATTCACTGTCAGCATGCCTACTAATGCATATGCAATTTAACTTCATTGTGTGCCTCATGAACTCTAGTGCATTTCTGTTTTAATTCACTTATTTATTTATCTATTTCTATTGTAGTTGGTTGTCCTTGAATTCCTTCAGATCCTTGTTGCCTTGTGTGCTCCCATTCTTCTCGTTTACACTATGGTTCCCTGGTCTGAACACTTTCTATCCAAGTTCCACTTGGCCATTCTTCAATCCAACCAATGTGTTCTATTTTCAGCAGCCTCTCCTAGGAAGTCATATCTAAATTTACCTTTATGAAACATTCCAACACCCTATAATGAAGTAGCTCAAACTATTCCATCACTCTACTACAACGTTCTTGAATCAAATACTATTGCTCCTTAGCTGTCCATTAGGTTACTTCATTAACCTTTCCCTATGAAACCATACCTTTCACACTTAATACCATTCCCAATGGAAGTCCATTTTCATTAAGTGACACTTTTCAAGTGAGAGGGCATTCCCAATTCTATGCATTGGCATCCTCTTTCCGTTGTGAACTCTGATATCAAGAGTGGATCTCTTTCACACTTTTCCTTTTATGCCCATCCATGACATATTTAACCTACTAGATTCATATCCTATGTGAGGATTCTTTCTTTTGTAGTACCTTATCCAACGTTTGTAAGCTTTGTCATGCTTCCATGACTCTAATAGATGATCTTGTTCTTGAATTGATCTAATTATACCTCTAATCCTGCCAAACTCGCAAGCAATCATCTGGTTAGAATTATACATATTATACAAAATCATCAATTAAATTTATAGGTACCTTTTCTATTTAATTTATGAAGAAAATTATAACAGTTATCTAAAAAAAAATAGAATGATTCCAGGTGAATCTCCTCTGAATCAACTTTCCAACGACTAAAATCATGCCCCAATCGGATCTCGGAGTTGAAAGTTAGGGCTCCCTGAAAAACCACTTTCAGCCCCCTGAGCTGATACAGAAAATCAAAAAATGCAAAGGCGCTTCCTTCAAACCAAGTTCGATGTAACCACAGATCAAAACCGTGGGTTAATCACCCTTTAGCACCTCGCTCTGTGTTTTTCTACACAAGATATTGCACAAACACCAAGTCTGAGGGTTGGTAGCTCCCAGAACCTTTTTAAATAAACAATTAACAATGAGAAATCATAGAATACATAGTACACGAATGTTTTTACGTGGAAACCCAAAGTGGGAGAAAAAAACAATTTTTTTTTTCTCATATGTCTTGAAGAATTACATTCATTGGAAGCACCAACTTCCTTTATTTTCCAGCTGCAACTGGAAGGAGGCTCCAACCACCTAGTTTCTCAGGATACAACCTAAGGGAAGCTCCAACTACCCAATTATATGGCTACAACCAAAAGGAGGCAAAACCCCCCTATGTTCTCCAGATGCAACTGGAAGGTGGCTATAACCAACTGTCCTTACCCTGTACAACCACGCTGACGTAGAAGTAGAATGATGGAACCACTGTCACACTATCATTGTGAGATATACCACTATATCAACCTGTAATCAACCTGTACCATAAACAAGGGCATCAACCATGCATCAACCTGTACCATAAACAAGGGCATCAACCATGCATCAACCTGTACCAAACAACCTATAATCAGTCTGTACCATAAACAAGTGCATCAATCATGCACCGACCTATACCATCAATGAGTGCATCAACCATGCACCAAATATTTACCAATCATGCATCAAATACACATAAACTATGACTTATCAAGATGTACCAACATCATCAACTATACACCTCATGTATGTGCCAACTCGTCAACTACTTGTCTCAACCATGTACCCAACATGTACCTCAACCAAAATTCCTCATCAATTTCATCATCTAAATCTGATTTGTAACTATCTAATAGACTTGGTGTATATGATCACATACTTGCAAACCTTACTTAACTTTAACAACAAGAGACTAGCATTTTCATCAAACTTTACTTTATTCTCACATGACTAATTTTGGATTAGTCAAAAACCCTAACTTACAAGAATCATAACTATGTACCTACAATGAATAAATACATGAAAATGGCACACAATGTTCTTCAGTGTCTTTTGTGCAATTCCTTCATATTTCACAACTTGGAACCTCTTAGAAAAGAAGTTATAGAACAAATGGCATACCTTGTTGAATTCTGGCTTATTCTAGAGAGTGAACTTGTAGAGAATTCCCCGCACGAAATATTTGTTGTATGGATCTGAAAATTGTACATAGAATAATATAGACTGTACTCTAACCAATACATTTTTTCTTACTGAATTTGGATATGTTATGAAGAATTTATGACGTTTTTACCCGAAACACCTATTTTTCGGGACTAGCCACAAACCCTATTTTCCATGAAGTGTAACTCCAAAAATACAATGGACCACAAGATGAAATTTGTATCACATCTAATTGGATATGTTTCCTCAATGGCCTCCCAATTTCATGGTCTAAATCATTCTAGAAAAAAAATTATTGCGAAAATGGTGAGATGACCTGTAAATAACATACCTTAGAAAGAATGATCAAAAGAATTTATCCTCCCTTCAATTTCGGCCTTCTTTACTTCACCTTCCCTCTAAAATTTGGCTTATATATCCTTTGGTTACCTCAATCACCTATATATATTCAATATTCTCAAGTGTTATTAAAATGAGAGAGCCTTGCCTCTTATTTATACTTTCATGTAGCTTCCTCAAGGGGTTACCTTTTAACCATCTTAACCCACTTTCCTTATTTTAGGGTTAACCCGCTAATAACCACTTGTCCAGTTAGTAATTTCTCGATTAAATTTATTATTTAAATAATTTATTTTGTATTCACTTTGAATTATAGTACACTCATCACTTCACTTTATTATTTACCTTCTAAAATCTCTTAAACCGCTTTGACTACTTTGACCTTTTGGGGCTTCTAGATGACTCATGAGGGTTTTCTAACTTCACATGGCCATAACTCTCTAACCATGAGGAGTTATGTGACGTTCCACATACCACTGGAAATGGAAAGACATGTACTATCCATATAGAATATTCACACCTACAAATGTATCAAAACTTATACCATTATCCATAAAACAAACTTAGGTCCATTACCCAAACCTTTCTCCAACTTCACATGGCCATAAATCTCTAACCGTGAAGAGTTATGTGACGTTCCACATACCACCGAAAATTACATGAAATGTACTATACATATGGAATAGTCTTACCTACAAATATATCAAAAATCATACCATTATCCATCAAACAAACTTGGGTCCATTACCCAAACCTTTGTGCTACCGAAATTTTCTACCAAACTTTCTTCAAGGGTTGACATCAATGACAACGAACCCAAATAATCAACAATATCCCCCTTTGGCATTGATGGAAACACTCAGATGCAATACTGAAGTCATATCACTCATGCTTCCCCTGTGACCATCACTCCCACTGGAACCATGCCTCTGTGCTCTTTCTTTAAGCCTGCATATGATAAATCTCTCTTCCTTTTTCATCAATGGAAAAGGTATCTTTCCATCTTGGGCAGCTCCCCCTAACTGAATTGTCCATGGGGATACTCCCCCCTGACTGAATTCTTCCTGAAACGGATCTCCCAACTTGAACTTTCCTCTTTATGGTGCTTCCTCATGTAGATCTAAGACATATAAGATAAGCATTCAAAAGAATTCATTTTGTAGTATAAATTACTCCGAGTCTTGGTGAAGATACTCAAAGGCTTCTCTTGGAAGCGATTTTGTAAATATGTTTGCCACTTGTTGTTTTATTACCAAATATTCAACTCTGATGTTCTTCTCTACAACCTGTTTCCATAGAAAGTGATACTTTATTGGAATGTGCTTCGTCTTGGAGTGCATCACCAGGTTCTTTGAGATATAGATGGCACATGTATTATCACAATAGATTGGAATGGGATCATCATACTCAACCTATATATCTGTCATAATTTTTTTCATCCATAGAACCTATGTACAACATGCTATTGCTGCAATATACTCTACCTCAGTTGTAGATAAGGATACAGATGATTGTTTCTTGCTTAACCATGATATTAAAAACTCACCCAAGTAGAACGCTACTTCACTGGTGCTTCATCAGTCATCAATGCAACCTTCCCAATCTGTATCTATGTAGGAAATAAGTGATATATCCTTTCCTTTTGGATACCATAATCCAAACTCTTCTATTCCTTTGAGATATTTGAAAATCCTCTTCATTGCTAATACATGTGATTCCTTTGGTGCTTCTTGAAGTCGTGCCACCTATCCAAATACCTACATTACATCTGGTCTGGATGTTGTCACATATAGTAAGCTACCAACCATTGACCTATATTACCTCTGGTCTGTAGACTTTGAATCATCATTTTTTCTCAACTTGCAACTAGTTTGCATAGGAGTGGTAACCGGTTTGCAATCTTCCATTCCAAACTTCTTTAGCATTTCTCTAATATACTTAGTTTGAGAAAAAAAAATTCCTTGGTTTCTTTGACATATCTGAAGACCTAGAAAGAAGGATAGTTCTCCAAGTAATGAAATTTCAAATTCATTCTGCATATCCTTTGCAAATTTATGTCTTAAAATGTCATCATTGCTTCCAAAAATAATATCATCAACATAAACTTCAATTAATAAAATACTATCTTGAGTTACCTTGATGTAGAGGTTATTGTATGCACTTCCTTTTCTGAACCCTGCCTATTGTAGATATTTATCCAGTCTAGAGTACCATGCTCTAGGAGCCTGTTTTAGACCATATAAGGCCTTCTTCAATTTACAAACATAATTTTCATTCTATGACAACTGAGATCCTTCTGGTTGTTCAATGTAGACTTCTTCTTCAAGTTCCACGTTCATAAAACCTGATTTCACTTCCATCTGACACACTTTAATATTCTTGGATCATACATAAGATAGGAGAAATCAAATTGCTTCCATTCTGGCAACTAGAGAAAATGTCTCTTCAAAGTTGATTGCTTCAACCTATGTGTATCCTTTACATACCAATATAGATTTGTTCCTTGTAACCTGTCCATCTTCATTCAATTTATTTTTGAATACCCACTTTGTGCCAATCACATTCTTATTCTTTAGTCTTGGATCCAATTCCCAAGTTTCATTCCTCTCTATTTGATCCAATTCTTCATCCATGGATTTATTCCAAAATTCATCCTTGTTGGCCTCTTCAAAACCGTTTGGTTCAATCGTAGATGAGAGTTCTAGGTGTGTTTGTTCTGGTGAAAGGATTCTTCTTCTAGTCTCAACTCCTTCATCTTTTTTTTCTGATAATCTGATCTGAAGGATGATTCTTCTGTACTCATTTGCTAGGTGTCTTTGGAGGCACTTGTTGAACTTGCTATTCTACCTCTGTCTGATATTCTTCATTTTCCCTCTCTACTTCTTCTTCATCTTCTTCATCTTCTTCGTAAAGATGTTCGATTGATTCATTTTCTTCTTCCTTTAATTCTCGTCCACCTGTTTCATCAACTGTTACATTGATGCTTTCCACAAATTTGTTCAACCTCAGATTGTAACACTTGTATTCTTTCCTTGTACTTGAGTAACCAACAAGTACTCCTATGTCCACACGAGAGTCAAACTTTCCCATTCTGCCATCTTCTCTTTTGATGCAACATTTGCTTCCAAATACTCTGAAGTGCTTCACATTTGCTGGTCTTCCTTTCCATATCTTGTAGAGAGTTTTGTCAGTGTTGTTTATGAGCATTACTTTGTTTTGAATGTGAAGTGTTGTATGCATTGCATGTGTCCAAAATATATCTATTAATTTGGAATCCATTAACATTTTTTGAGCCATTTCCTATAATGTCCCATTATTTCTTTCAACAACTCCATTATGTTGAGGTGTCCTAGCAACAGAGAATTTCCTTTTCATTCCATGATTTCTATAGTAGTCCATCAATTCCTTTGAAATGAACTCTCCTCAATTATCAGATCTCAAACATTTGATTTTTAAATCCATTTCATTTTCAACCAATTCCTTGTAGACCTTGAAGTTTTCAAAATCTTTTGACTTATTCCCGAGAAAGAAAACTGCAGTCATTCTTGTATAATCATCAACTAATAACATAAATTATTTCTCACCTTTTAAACCATTCATTATAGTTGGTACATCTAGATCAGTATGCACAATTTCTAGTGGTCTTGTCATTGAATATTCTTTTGATTTAAACTTGGTCTTTGTTTGCTTTCCTTGTTGACATTACTTGCATAAAGTGTTGGTTGGTTTTGTAATCTGGGGAATTTCTCTAACTGCTTCCTTTTTTATGACTTTGAAAAGGTTATCAAAGTGTATGTGAACCATTATTTTTTGCCATATCCAACTTTCATCTTCCTTGCCTAGAAAACACTTTTCATTTCCAATTTCACTTAGTAAATATATGTTGCTTGAAGTTCTTGTTGTTATTGCAATCAATTTTCCTGAACCTTATTTTCTTATATCACATTTTTGTGAATCAAAAGTAACTTTATGACCTTAGTCACACATTTGACTCACACTCATAAGATTATGTTTCATATCTTCTACTAATAGAACATTTTTTGCCTTGGTATTCTTGTTTCGAATTTTGACTATGCCTTTTCCAATGATTTTAGCTGAATCATCATTTTCGAAGGAGACTGATCCATCTCGTTCCTTTATTAATGTAAGAAACATGTATTTATCACATTTCATGTGTTTTGAACAACCAAAGTCAACATACTAACCATGTTTCTTCTTCTTATATTGTAGAGTGAGTGTGCATTCTTCATTTCTATATTGATTTTGCTTTCTTATCCATGTTCTCTTCTGAGGTTCTTGTCTGTGATTGTTGTTGTTCTGTTGTGGTTCTCTAGGAGGAACTGTCATTCTGCAATCTTTGGCCATGTGTCAAAAGTTGTTACACTTGTAGCATTCCACTTCAGTGCTCAATAATTCAAACATGTTGTAACTTCTTCTTTGTGTTTCATTAGGCATTCTTGGATAACCCTTTTGTGTATGACTTTCAAGGTTGTTAGTGTTCCTGTTGTTAGCTCTGCAATTCATAGCTTTATGTCCAAAATTATTACATGCATAACATAAACCAAAAATATATAGTTTGATACCTGGGAGTTGAAGATCTTCTAAAAGGAGTTTCTCTTCTGAATCCTTCTTCTTCATGAGGCCTATCTTTCGGTTGTTGATTATGAAATCTGAATCTTCTCAGTGGAGGAGTGTCCCTGTAATCTTCCTTGTATATATTCCTATCCCCTTTGATTATTTATGCATATATTTTTGGATATGTTTCTTGTTTTGTTGTTTGGAGCTTGATCCCTTTTTTGTTTGATTGTATCCAATTCCAGACTTGTCATGATGAGGTTTTTGACTGCTGATAAAGTCATCCAAAACTTTTGAGTTGTTCTTCATATTTTTCTTTTGATGATCATTTCTTAATGTGACAATCTTTGCTTCCAATTTTTCAATGATTCTGTCTCTTTATTCTAGTTGTTCTTTGAGTGCTTCTTCAATTCTTTTATATTCTTCTATTTGAACCTTCAAATTTGTGATCATTTGTTCTAGTTCCTGATTTTGTTATTTCTTGTCTAGTTCCACTTGTAGCTTCTTGTTTTTCCTCTTTTCTATTCTTATAACTTCTATGGCACACAACAATTCTTCTCGGCATTCAACTTATGCCTCTTCATATTATTATTTGGCCTATTCATATTCTTCTTCGGTGTCTTCTTTGTCAAATTCTTATACTTCCATGAATAGAAATCTTTATGTCTCACTGTCACTGACTTCATCTTCATCTGATGATGAGATGTATTATTTGGTGCATAATCTTTTCTTGAAAACTTTATTTGTGGTTCCTTTGCCTTTATATGTTTTTTTTCTATTTGAGTAATCTTCATCATTCCTCTTATTTTTCTTATGAGGACATCTGTTAGAAAAATGACCAATACCATCACAATTAAAACAAATCAAAGGAAATTTATCTCTATATTTGTCATTGGTTCCCTTGTTCAATATTCTGATGAAGTTGGCCACTTCTTCATCAGCTTCCTAGATGTCACCTCTACTGCTATGTTCTTTTTCCTTTTTCTTTCCCTTTTGTTTTCCCTTTTCCTTTGACCTTTAGGATGATTTGAAAGCTACTTCTTTTATATCTGGATTTTCCTGTTCAGTTCTCATTTCATATGCTGTGAAGATTCCATGTAGTTCGTCCATGCCTATTGAGTCTATATCTGCTCTTTCTTCTAGTGTTGATATCTTAGGGTCAAATCTCATAGGAAGATATCTTAGTACCTTTTGAACAATTACAGATTCTTTGATTTCTTCTCCCAATCATATGATTGCATTTACTATTTCATCGACTCCTAAGAAATAAGATGCAATATTCTCATCTTCCTTCATCTTTAGTTGTTCGAACTAACCTATGTAAGTTTGAAGATTTGTTGCTTTGACTTTTGAATCTCCTTCATAAATATTTTTAAGTTTGTCCCAAATATCTTTAGCGTATTTACATTGTATAACTTTGGTGAATATTGATTCATAAAGACCATTCATAAGTGCATTTGTTTCTTTGGAATTATTTTGACCGAGTTTTGTTTCTCTTTCATTTGTCGATGGAACTGTTGGTTCTTTGTATCCATCTACAACTGATTTCCAAATTTCAAATACCTATGACTGTATATATGTTTTCATCCTTTTGCTCCAAAATGCATACTCTTTTCCATCAAACTTTGGCATTCCATTTTTATACATGTTGTTTCTCCCCATGATCTACCTTTAATTGGTTAAACTGATTTATGAAGGAGCCTTCTCTGATACCAATTGTTGGATTACTAAGAGGGGGGGGGTGAATCAGTAATAGATCAATTTAATCCTTTTTCACCATAAAATACATGTGTTATATCAATGTGGAATTATCGTCCAATAATTGCAGAGTAAATAAACAATGAAAAATTTAGCAATCATACACATACATAGTACACTAGTGTTTTTACGTGGAAACCCAAAGCGAGATAAAACAACATAATGTTTTTTCTTATATATCTTGAAGACTTACATTCATTGGAAGCACCAACTTCCTTTGTTTTCCAGCTGCAACTGGAAGGAGGATCCAACCCCCCAGTTTCTCAGGATACAACCTGAGGGAAGCTCCAACTCCCCAATTCTATGGCTACAGCTAGAAGGAGGCCACAACCTCCTATGTTCTCTAGCTACAACTGGAAGGTGGATACAACCACCTGTCCTTTCCCCATCCAACTGCGCTAACGTAGAAGTATAATGATGGAACCACTGTCACACTATCACTGTGAGATATACCACTATAACAACCTGTACCAATCAACCTGTAATCAACTTGTACCATAAAAGAGTGCATCAACCATGCATCAACCTATACCAAACAACCTGTAATCAACATGTACCATAAACAAGTGCATCAGCCATGCATCAACCTATACCAAACAACCTGTAATCATCCTGTACCATAAATAAGTGCATCAACCATGCACCAACCTGTACCTCAACCTATACCATCAACGAGTGCATCAACCATGCACCAAATATGTACCAATCATGCATCAAATACACATAAACTATGACTCATCAATATGTACCAACATCATCAACTATACA
>SNQJ01S0015828.1:112107-131402 GCA_010110895.2 Picea sitchensis | reverse complement strand
TCTCTTAAACCACTTTGACTACTTTGACCTTTTGGGGCTTCTAGATGACATATGAGGGTCCTCCAACTTCGTAAGGCCATAACTCTCAAACCGTGAGGATTTATGTGACGTTCCACATACCACCAGAAATGGACTGACATGTACTATACATATAGAATAGTATTACCTGAAAATATATCAAAACGCATACCAGTATCCATAAACAAACTTGGGTCCATTACCCAAACCTGGGTTCTCCAACTTCTCATGGCCATAACTCTCTAATCGTGAGGAGTTATGTGACGTTCTACATACCACCGAAAATGGAATGACAAGAACTATCCAAGTATGATATTTTCACTAACAAATTCACTAGTGTTCATCTAATTATTCCACAAATAAACATGGGTTCTCTAACCATACTTCTATGATAACTCAATCGTTTAAGCATCTTCCCGTGAGGGATTTCACCATAAGGGGACCACTTTAGAGTTCATCCATTTCTACTTATTATCAACCATGATAAGACAATAACGAGTCATCTTTACATCAAACAATCTTGGGTCCATTACCCAACCTTTGTGCTATGGGGATTTCTTCAAGGGTTGACATCAATGACAACCAACCTTAATCAACACATACTGTTAGCTAATAGCAAGTGTTTTGTCAGCACTCAAGCAGTCGATCAGACCCAGGAAACTACAAGCATAAAGGATGGTGACACGCCATGAAGCGGGGGATGGATCCCATAATAGAGATGAAGAATCAGACAAGGGGAGGGTAGTAGAGACTCCTCCAGACCTGGTAGAAACTGTAAGGAGCCTCATGGCTAAATTACAAAGTTTCAAGGTCAACAACGAGAGATTGATAAAAGAGCAAGAGAAGCAAACAAAAAATAATGCAGTCTTGCTACAGAGTTTATTTGACATATAGAGACAGTTGCAGCATGGACCTACCACAAGTCATGTGGATCGACGACAGATGAAGAGGATTCGAAGTCCACCTGAGATATAAAAAATGTAGCCCCATAAGTGGCCACACTATAAGGAGTACCTCGAGGAAGGTCCAACCTAGAGACAGGGGACACTCGTCAGGAGAATCCGTTGGAAAGGAAACTTGTGACTCATAGGGATCTTCTAGTAGAAAAACTAGCTCACATTCTCAAAGGAAAAGGAGGAAACCAAAGCATTCCAAAAGTCATGACCTTGAATAATTCAAGAACTCCAAACCACCCTCCATCGATGGTGAGATTAAGAAAGGGGAAGAGGCAGAAGCGTGGCTTCTTGGACTAAAGAAGTACTTAAAATTCCATGATTTTTGTGAAAACTTGAAGGCTCGAATAACCACCTTCAACCTGAATAGAAAGGCTTCCATTTGGTGGTAAGACCTTAAGAATGTAAAAGGAATCCATGAAAGAGGACCTATCTTGGAAATGGTTTGAGAAACACTTCAAGAAGAGTATCTATTAGAAAAATATTTCAACGAGAAGACTAAAGAGTTCTATGAACTCAACCTGGGACAACTCACCATGGAGGAATATGTCAATAAATTCCTCGAGTTGTTGAGGTATGTACCATACATAAAAGAGGAAAAGGTAAAAGTGCAACGATTTATCAGTGGGTTACCTCAGACCTACTAGAAGAGGATTAAGTTTGATGAGCCAAAAACCTTAGAAGGAAATATCTGGAAGGCAAGGTATTGTTATGAACAGTTCGGGCATCAGACAGAACCTCGCGAGGACTGGAAGCAAAAGAATAGTTTGGGGTTCAAGAAGAAGGGGTTTAACTCCCTAATATTTAATAACTATAGGAAGGACTCAAGGATGAGCCTCCCTACCCGAAGTGTGCACTAGAATAATTTCCCCTCCCAGAGTGGAAATAAACCTTTTTGGATAAACCTCGGGAAAGACCGATAACCAAAAGAAGGAACCCTTGAAATGTTGTGGTTGTGGAGAAGAATGTCTACTGAGGTACTTTCCGCACAGACAATAGAATAGTAGGCGAGTTTACAACATCCAATAATCTACCACAGTCAATGATGTGGCTAGGAGTATGCCATGGATTTATTCATTCACGGATAATAAACAAGTTGACCACCAAGCTTCAGTGGTGGAGATGGAGCGTATGATCGCCAACCATCTAGTTTCTATTTTAATTGACCTTGGTTCTAATTTGAGTTATGTGGCCCCTCAGACTGTTGATAAGTGTAAATTTTAGCCACATAGACATGCTAAGCCATGGTTGGTACAACTAGCCAGTGGCACCAAAAGAAAAGTAGCAGAGGTCATACCAGCTTGCCAATTCATTATGGATGGATTTCCCACCCAAGCTACCCTTAACATACTTCCCCTAGGATCTTATGACCTGTTGATTGGTATGGATTGGCTAGTTGCATATAAAACTAAGTTAGACTGTTACCATAAAACCTTAGAATGTATAAATGGAGAAGGGAGAAAGATAACCCTCTCGGAAATTCAGAAGCATGTCTCAGTAAGACAAATATCAGCCCTTCAAATGAAGAAGTATTGCAGAAAGGGATTTCCTCTATATGCAATACATGTGTTGGAGAACATTGAGGATGACAGACCAAACCTAGAGGACCACCCCCTATTAAGGGAGTACATAGATGTGTTTCCATAAGAGGTATCGGGTCTACCCCTGAGAAGAGACATTGACTTCTCGATAGAACTTTCACCAGGAGAAGTTCTAGTGTCTAGGACACCCTATAGGATGAGTACACCCGAACTAGTTGAGCTCAATCTACAACTAAAATAAATAATGGACAAAGGCTACATCCGGCCTAGTGCATCCCCATGGGGAGCACCAGTCCTGTTTGTGAAGAAGAAATATGGCACACTTTGATTGTGCATAGATTATAAACAACTCAATAAGACCACCATAAAGAACAAGTACCCCGTGCGAAGAATCGATGACTTGTTCGACCAATTAGTGGGTGCTTTTGTATTCTCAAAGATTGACTTGATATCTGGATACCATCAAGTCCGAATCAAGGATGAAGACATCCACAAAATTGCCTTCAGGACAACATATGGTCACTATGAAGTTGTGGTAGTACCATTTGGATTAACCAATGCCCCTGCCACTTTTATGTGCTTAATGAACAATGTACTCAACAAATTCCTAGAAAGATTTGTATTTTTTTTATTGATGATATATTAATCTACTCCAAGAATAGAGAGGAGCATGAAGAACATCTTAGACTCGTACTTCAAGTGTTAAGAGAGCACCATCTCTACGCTAAGTTTAGCAAGTGTGAATTTTTCTAGAAGAAAATGCATTACTTGGGCCATGTCATATCCGAAGAAGGGGTGGAACTAGACCTTGACAAGATCAGATCTATCATGGAATGGCCTACCCCAAAGGATGTTTCAGATATCATATCCTTTATGGGCTTAGCATGATATTATCGGAGGTTCATAAAATGATTATCCAAGATTGGTTGTCCAATCACTTCCCTCCAGACGAAGGGGGTGTTGGGCTCTAAATATGTCCTAAAAACAACCTTAGTTTAACATTAATTTATCAACCCAAGGATTTGTCTTTTATCTCAAGAATATAAGCAAAGCCTATGCAGATAGCTCGTAGAGGTTAAAATCATGTAGTTAAAGAAAATATGAGTTTATCAACAATCAAGTTCCTCACACATTCATTACACTTTTGAAACTAAGGTTTTATTGAATAGGATTGAATTCTAATCTATAACGTACTTAAAATCATGAATTGAATTGCTAAATTGATCTAATTAAGAACAAGAATTGAATCTATGGAAAAGCTTAATAAATTGATCTATCCACGACTATCTAATCTGTTGGAAAGAGATAAATGAGTAATGTAAATTGAGAAAATAACAATGAATGAAAGGAACAACAAATGCTAATTTAGTGGAAAGGAACAACAAATACTAAATTAAGCAAAAGGGACAGCAAATGCTAATTTAAGCGAAAAGGAACAACAAATACTAAACTAAGCGAAAGGGACAACAAATGTTAATTTAAGAGGAAAGGAACATCGCGTGTGAAAATGAGAGGAACTGTCAAGCAGTAAACTACAACAAAATGGAATCTGGAACAACAATCGATAACATTCACAATGAAGCATCTATCTTTTACAAGAGAACATCATGAAAGTATTAACACACTCACACATTTATCTTGATTACCGCAAAGGAGATTTAAACCATAAAACATGAATCAAATTGATACAATTACAGATTGAGACAACAACTCCTTCAGACTGGGCCCTTGGTCCTCAGAAGTACTGTTGCTAGAAACTCAGTATGCGAAAATGATGAAAACGTTCAAAACCTTTATTAATTCCATAATTGATCCAACATTTACAAAAGTTGTTTGTGCAGAGTAGTTCTGAGTTCTAAATGCTTGGATAAAATTCTTAGATGATCCCGTCCAGGATCCACAACCCTTTATATATTACAAAATATGGGTAAACTAAGCTATCCTGAGGATTGAGAGATCCTTGGGATCGCTATTACTATTTATGAACTTTACAAAATAGAGAATCAATCTCTCTTGAAACTACTTTGCACCTAATATCTTTAACCTCCAATAGCTTACGTATTTCCAAAATCTCTTTAGCTATCATGGGTTTAGCAATATTTACCCATTCCTATAACAAAATCAAACAATTCCAGCCATATTTTAGAATTTATAAAATACAACTAAATAATATTTCTGGAAGACATTTTAATCATTTTCTATTCTATTTTATTCCTAAGTAAGAGAAAAACCAATCGATATTGTATCCTAAATTATGAGAATGAGGGGAATATTTGTACCTTTTCATAACTCAACATTACCCCCCATCTTACCTTATTGCATGTCCTCAGGCAAGCTAAGTTTTTACATGTAAAGCAATGATGTTGTAAGGAGGAAACGTAGGTTCACCAGGTCCCATGAACACATTCTTACGTTTGAGTTCTCCAAAAGCAGTGTCTTCCCTCTTCTTATTAATTTGATAATCTCTCTGGTAATCATTTGGAGGAAACCAGATAATAGGGGGATTATATCTACACCCAATCTAGGAAGGTCCTTCTTCCTGGATGAGTCTGGCATACCTTTCTATTCTGAAGGTGGCTGCAAATAAATTCTTAAACCCGAAGGGTTCCCTGATCTTTACTTCATCTGGAGAGGCATCCCACCTTAACTTGCAGCCAGCAAGAGATTCTTCTTTGAGTTCCCTAAAATATATCATGCCTGATCATATGACCTATTTGTGAATAGGACCTAAATATCCTTTCACCCCTTCCCTTTTCATGAATGTCCTATGTCGCATGATGGCTAAAAAAGATTTTGGTGGTTCTCCTCTGACCCAGAGATATAACCCAGTTTCTCTCTTCATGAACGTTTTGTGGGTTTTAGCCCACCTGACTTGATTTTTGGTGAAGGATAGAAATGATTGAATTTGTATATATCCAATAAAAGGACCAGGGTTATCTCTACTGTTGTCTTCCAAAATGAAGTTATGGAAGTATATTTCACACAGAAAATATTGTACTTTCTCTTATTTCTCTCTAAAACATGGCACAAATTCAGAGATAGTGGTGAATTTAATCGGTTTACCTGCTTGAATAAATTTCACCCTCAACAACAGGTAGTGTTCTAATAAAAACAAAGTATAATTGGCAGCAGGAGCTCTACAATCTATTGCATCAGTGTAGACATCACAAATCTCTTTGATTTTCTCCAAAGCTTTTTCCAATTGGCCTTGTATTTTCTTTGTCTTCCCTTGAGATTTAGTTAGCTCAGCATAAGTTTCATTTTTCGTTTCCGAAATTATTTTAAGTTGTTTAACAAATCTTTGGTGCTCTGTCATGGTCACCAGTTCATCTCTGGTTTGAGTCAATCCTTGTTGGGATTGTAGCAACTCTGTTTCTAGTCTATCAATGATGGCACTTTGATCCTCAAACTGAGATGTCTCTTCAGTATGCCAACCTACTTCTTTTATTGTTGTGACTACTGTCTACATTTTTGCATTTGTAGTCTCCAAAGGAGTGGGAATCACTTCCTCAGGTTGAGCAGTTTCTCCTCCTAGAATTTTTGCTTGAGCCTCTGTTTCATATGCTTCCAAAGGAATCTCCTCTTCATTTTGAAAAGCTACCCTTTTTGTTGTTGTAATATCAGTCTGAAGTTCCACTTTTGTTGTCTCTTCAAGAATATGCAGTTATGTTTGTGTTCCTACAGAACTTGTTTGGACTTCCCTCCTAGAAAGAGGATTCCTTCCCTGTGCTCTATGTCTTTTGGTCTTCTTTCTTTCATGGGCCTTGTCGGCTTGCTCTAGTTGTTTTCTTAGTTCTTTGATAATTTCCTTAAGCTTTCCAACCTTTTTATTTAACACTTTAATCCTTTTAACCCTTCTTTTTAACAACTTGTTCTCCTGTTTTAGACTTCTAATTCTGCTGTGGATTTTGCTTGATTTTTGTTTTTGTGGACTGTCAGGGTTTTCCTTGCCCTGATAAGTCAATGGTTTTTCTTCTATTTCTTTTTCTTGCATTGTCGGGCTATTTACCTATGTATGAGGTTCTACTTATGTTGTATCCTCTAGGAATGAGATCTCAATGTCAGGGAAGTATTCAAAAGGTTTTGAAGAAGAATCCGATGCTTGGTATTCTTCTGGTCTGCTTGTGTCTTTGTCAATTGAGGTCCCTAGAATCCCTAGAACCTGGGCTATCTCTACCTCATATCTTTTCAGGAGTTGTTCAGTGAGGTGTCCCAGTACTGGTTGGGTATATTCTTGATTGTTTCCTTGTGGGGTTTGGTCTGTCTCTTCAAGCTCCTAAACATCTTCCTGTATGGCCTGCTCTGTCTGTGTTATGTCCTGGATTTATTCAAGTTGTTCTGTCATTTCCTGGATTTTTTGTTGTTATGTTATTTCTTCAATTTCTTTAGGTTGTTTTGTTTGTCTGCTTCTTCTTCTCCTCTCAATGGGGGTTTTAGGAGCAATAATTTATCTTTTTATTTTTCTCGTTGATGCCTCTGCTTGTGAAGTCTGAGTCTTTGCTAATTTGATGGGGTGTGCCTCGACTTCAGATTGAGGAGGTGGAACTTCCATTTGGGCAGTGGCTTCCCTTTCCTGTGCTACTTCAATTCCTTGGGTTGGGTCTTCATGATGTAATTCAGGTTTTTCTAATTATAGAGGTCTATTTTCCTTAATAAGATCATCCCAAGTTATTTGGGTTTGACTCAAGGCTTTATTTACTATCGATTTTACCAATCCATGGTGGATAATGATGGTAATGAGATCTTTTGCCTTATGTGTTCTTATGGCGACCTCATGTAACATAACATTTAGAAAAAAAGGTAAATTGATCACTAACCATTTTTTGAGCATTGTATTTAGGCCAGATCACATCATACCTTTCATCATAGGTGATATACCTCTTTATGACACTTTCCAGTTCTTTCCAGGGTTCATTGAGCATGCTAGGGTTAAGTTCCTTTCCCTTTTTATCCAATTCCTCTCTAGGGTCTACGAAGGATTCTACAGCTTCTTTGAGTGTTGTATATCTTCCAGTCCATTGTATCCCTATGTTAGGAAGGTCTGTAACCTCTGCTACAATTTCTTGAGTGACTGGAATTTGTATATCTCAAACCATGGAGGTTTCTCCCTGTAAGGTTTGGAAGAATTTGACCGTGATGTCTGTATCATATCATTGCAACCGATTAAAGTACTCTGTCCACCCTAGACGGTGTAGGATTTCTCTTGCGTGCTCAGTTACCTGTAGTAATGTTGGTTCTCGTCGCACACTTCGGCCTCCCATATTTTTGTAAATATGACAACTAACACTCCTTGTTGTATCTTAACTCAAAATAGAAAATATAGAACAACATTGTGTATATGTAAAAATGTGAATTTTTTCGTATTTACTGCACTTATTGAAATCTATCGGTAAACGTATTGAGCATTTGTCTCCCATAAATGGAAAGGTCAACCTCAACCATCACATGTATGAGTGTAATAATGGTGGGGAGTTCCTGTGAGGTGTGATTTCTATGTCGTCATCGCCGCTGGAAAAGACAATCATTAAGAATTTTTCAAAAAGCACTTTAATGGTATTTATGGTAATCATCACTTTGTGTGGGAAATTTGAATTGTCATACCTAAGTTAGAAACCCTTTGGGGAAAAAAAGATTTCGAAAGATTTTAAATTTGTTCACATGTTTAAAATTTTCTACATATCATAATGTTGTTACTTTCCCTTTTTATTGGATATATCTGGAATGATAGCCTCATTGTTTTATAAAAGGAAATATAAGAAAACACTAAAACTTGGCATATGTAAGGTAAACTTCAATACCACAGGCAAAGCCACTATTTCCAGCAGATGTCCATAGCCTCAATAGGGTTTCCTTTTAACCCATAGACGAGCCTGTATCCTTAATAAATAGTTTGAATTGTCTTTTTCCAAGAAGACCATTATCCTGGTTTGGTGGCCAGATGATGATAATGCCACTCACTAGATTGTAACCTAAGTGAACAAGTCGGCTCGTGATGAGACCTCTTGTCCTTTGAAAAACAAAATCCAAAGGCCATTTCCCTAGTGTGGTAGCCATAGTGGGAATGTCACCTATGTTATTATCTGATGATCGTGGTAGGTTGGATCTTGATGAGACCGCCTATTCCTTATGGAAGAAGTTTATTACTTTGCTGAAAAACTTTATTTTGATTTTGAGTTTGATTTTTTTATTTTTTTTAAAGCTCTATCAAGGGAGGATCATCTACTCCTTAAGAGTGAGGGATGGCATAAGAAGTGTAAGAACGCAAAGTAAGAATGTATTCAATATTCCTTATTATGATATGAAATGAATTATCATTCATGTATATGTAGATATATAGGGGAAAGAAACGAATTATGGTGGTTAATGTATTGTGAACAATTTTTAAGATGATTCAGAGAGATTGATCCAAAAATAGTTTACTAAGGTATGTTAAATGATCCACACCAAATGACAAATTAGAACTAGTGTTGATGAAAAGGAATTAGTGAAGGCCATATCCAAAGGAGTGATTGACATAACAATGGCATGTTTTTGAGAGAGTAACAATAATAAGAAAGAATCATGAAAGGAACAACAGTTGTTCCTTTTGAATGGACAACATGATTGAAAAAGAAACAAAAATCATTATAAGGGAACATCAGTGTGAAAGAAGGAACAACAATCGTTATTTTGTATGGACGATATTACATACGAAGGGAACAACAATCGTTCTTTTCAAAGGAACTACAATGGTTTGCAAAGGAATCAATGATCATGCAAAGGTAACAGAAGACACCACTTTAAAAGGAATGAAAATCATTTCATATTTAAATGAACAACAACGATGATGTTCAAATTTTTACCCATTTGATTAAAACTCCCACAGACATTTTTGTTTTAGTGAATCTATAGTTGATTAGCCATCAACTAAATTCATTCAATTTATATGGGTAAGTTTATGCAATAATCAACATATTGGATGGTCCATAAGAATGTTCATTTTCTTGAAGAAAAACAGGTTTTATATTTGCTGAGCAAAGTGAGACAGGAGCAAGGAACAGAAAAGAGTGTTAATTATATTCATTACAATCATCTTTTCTTGTTCATATTCTCTCAAGTAGCTAAAAAAAGAAAAAAAAAAACTAAAAAATCAATCAAATCTGTAAAGAGATCTATATACAATATATACAATGCTCAAAAATCATCATTTATGGAGTTGAGGCTGCTGGGTTACCTTCCCATCCAGCCAAGATCTGAACAGTAGGGTCCTTACTTACTTCTTGACAAAAGGATTCTCTTGAATGTGGATGATGGTAGAGTCGTAACCAGTGTCCATTTAACAAAAATGGAGATCCATACCCGTCGATGGTAATTAAAGTGAAAGTGTTATTATCATGAACTTCATTAATTTCATATGGTCCCAGCCACCTTGTCTGTAATTTTCCAGGAAAATCATGAAATCTAGAATCATAGAGAAGGGCCCAATCACCTTTCTGGAATGATTTCTTCTTGATATGTTTATCGTGCCAGTTCTCTCTTTGTTGTTGAATAACAATTGTGCGCTCCAAGGTGGACATGAGTGCTTCATCCAACTCGTTGAGCTACTATAGGCTTTGTTGATGTGCCTCTGTAAGATCCAGTCCAATTTCCTAGGCCATCCTTAGAGTCTTGATCTCAAACTCGATTGGAAAAATAGGTTCTTTACCATAGACTAAGTGATAAGGAGAGTAGTCAGTGGTGTTACGCCATCTTGTGAGATAATCCCATAGGGAATTTGGAAGCTCAGATGCCCAATTCTGTTAGTTTGTTGAGACGGTTTTTGTCAAAATTTCCTCCAAGACTTTATTGGTGCTTTCTACTTGTTCGTTTTCCTATGGGTGGTATGGAGAAGTAACTCTGTGTTTAATATAATAATTGTTCAGAGTGGTTGTGATTCTATGAGCTGTAAATTGTTACCCCCCATCATTAATTACTTCCTTGGGTAGTCCATAGCATACAAATAATTTGAAAAGAAATTTAATGACTACTTCCTCTGTTGTGTTTGGTAAGGCTTCTACCTCTACCCATTTGGTCATGTAGTCCGTTGCAACTAGAATATAGGCCTTCTGATTTAACTTTAGATTGAAGGGGTCAACAAAGTCAATGAAGTCTAGTGCCCATCTCTCGAATGGTTCTACGACTACTTGTCATTTTAGGGGAATTTCATCATACTGTGGTTTACCCATCCGTTGACAGCTATCGCAAGCCTGAACATATTTCTTCGCATCTCTAAATATTGAGGGCCAATAATAGCCCATGTGTAAAATCTTATGTCTAGTCCTACGATCTGCAAAATTCTCTCCACAAGGCTCGTCATGTCCTTCCTTCAGTATGTCATAGATTTCATCATCTCGAACACATTTGTGGACCTGGAGATCAACCCCTGTGTGGAAATGATATCCATCGATCCAGGTGAATCATGCGCTACGTTGGACAATCAATTTTGTTTCTCTTGATGACAGAGGTGTTGGTAGTTTCCCGGCTGCCAGATAATTTGCCACATCAGTGTACCAAGGTGGCCTAGTAGTGACAAAAAACATATGCTCATCCAGAAATTGGTCTTCAACTGTCAAGGAATCATCTGTTTTGGTTATGCGGGACAGGAAGTCTGCAACAATATTTTCTCTCTCGGGTCGGTCTTTGATGGTGATGTCAAATTCCTGCAATAGAAATAACCACCGAGTAACCCATCCATTAGTACTAGGTTTATTAGCTAGATATTTAATGGAAAAATGATCAGTATACAGAACAACTGGATAGCCTATTATATAATGAAAAAATTTATTGATGGCATGTATAACAGCTAAAAATTCTTTTTTTGTTACTGTATAATTAGATTCAGTGGGAGTGAGATTCTTGCTGATAAAATAAATAACATAGTTTTTCTTGTCTTCTTCCTGTCCAAGGACAGTGCCTATGGCGATATCTGATGCATCTGTGGAGATGTGAAATGGTATTTTCCAGTTTGGTCCTCTCAGCACTAGTGCTGTTGAAATCAACCTTTTGAGTCCTTCGAATGCCACATCACACTTGTGAGTCCACTGAAATTCAACATTACCAGTCAAAGCATGTAAAGGTGCAACAGTTCTTGCAAAATTTTCCATAAATCTGTGATAGTATCCTGAGGCACCAAGGAAACTACGTACCTCAGTTTGTGTATGTGGTGGAGATAGATTAAGGATTACCTCTATTGTTGCTTGGTCTACCCTAATTCCATCTGCAGAAATATAATTTCCTATTACCACACCTTTAGTCATCATCATATGACACTTTTCATGACTTAAACATACCCTGGTAGCAATGCACCGTTCAAGTACCTTATCCAAATAGTCTAGAGCTTGATCAAAGTCATCACCATAAGGACTTAAATCATCCATGTAAACTCCAAGCCCTTCACTAATCAGATTAGAAAATATGCTTAGAATATCCCTCTGAAATGTGGCTGGGGAATTACATAATCCAAAGGGAAATACTCTATATGAAAAGGTACCCCAAGGGCATGTAAACATATTTTTATATTGATCTTCCGAGGCAATCTGGATCTGATTATAGCCACTAAAACGATCTAGGAAAGAAAATAATTTATTTCCTTCTAAGGCATCCAAGACTTGATCAATGAAAGGTAGGAGGAAGTGGTATTTCTAGGTGGCTTTGTTGAGTTCCCTGTAGTCTACACAAATTCACCATTTCCCATTCTTATTGGGAACAATCCCTAGTGGGGAAACCCACCGACTATCTTATATAGGATATATAAAATATATGTCCAACAACTTCTATAATGCTTCTTTGAAAATGTCCCCGAGGTTGGGATTCAATATTATTTGGGGTTGTCGAATACGTCAGGCATATTTATCAATATAAATATGGTGTGTATGGAGTTGCGGATCAATACCTTTCATGTCAGAATACTCCTAGGTAAAAGCTTGTTGATATTTAGAAAGGATTTGAATCAGTTTTTGTTATTGTTGCTCATATAAATTGGCATTGACATTCAGAGACTTCCCTGGTGCAATCTTAACTGATTTGATGTTATGAATAGTGGTAGTTGGGATTTGTTGTTCCATCAAATCTTCCAGCGAGTCTCCCTACACTTCACAATATAGAACAACTTTGAGCATTTGGCATATTGGGTTGTTTACAATGGTTGGGTTGTTGATGAAACCATTGATCACGTCATCCTCTAATTGGTTCTTGAGTCTGAGAGCTTCTTCCAGTGTGAGAGGGGATCATAGATCCTTTTTTGGATATCTTGGTGGTGGCAACTACGGATGTATGATAGTCAGGCTTGGCTTGGCTAGAGGATATAGGATGAGGTTCTTTGTAACACCTCCTCTTGCAATTGTCATATTTCCCGTACAACATCCTATGTATGCATCTACTGTTGCGAGCCATGGTCTTCCCAGCATTAATGGATTCCCTTCAAGCCCACTTCTTGGGTTGATGATGAAAAAATTTATTGGATATTCCCAAGAGTCGACTGAAAATTCTATATCATGTAATGTACCGACCGGTTTAACCACTGATCAATCAACCAATTGTAACATAATTGGGGTACGTTCAAAGGATTCGAAACCCAGGGTGTTGCAGGTTTCAATGGTCAGGATGTTGATGGATGCCCCCAAATCTACTAGTGTATTTGGAAAAGAACAGCCCTGGATATGAACTATTACTATGAGGTTCCCTGGGTCTGCATATTTGACTAGTTCTTGTCTCCCTAAAGTAATATCAGACAAGGATCCTGCCACATGAACAGTTGATGATGTATTTTTTACTTTCCTAATAGGCTTCTTTCGACACTGAGCCATCAAATATAATGGTTTTGTTTCCTCTTTCACTTCTCTAAAGACAACTTTTAATCTTGGGAGCTATGGGCATTGATATGTTGTGTGGTATTTAGCACAGATAACACACACTCGAACCACATCCAAAAGAACATTCCCTTGGACCATGTTTTTTTTTGCATCTGTGGAAAAATATGGCTAAGGTCTGTTTTTCTTTTTTTTGCTTCTGTTTGGCCTACAATACATCCAATTGTGTAGTCAGAGTGCTCAGAATATCAGTTTTGAATTTTTCTAAGAGATTATCGACTTCTTCTCGGGCGGTGCCTCTGCTGGTAATATTACTATTTTTGGTGAGGGGAGTCTGCATCCCTGACCTGGTCTGTGTACTTCCACGTGAGCACCTGATGCACAACTGAATGATGTTATCATAAGTTTCTTGATAGATATCACCCTTCCCCATTAAATTCAATGTTTCTAACCATTCATTTTCATTCCCTTTATCAAAGTGGCTTTGAGCACTTCACCTGGTAATGTTCCATAAGGGGATCTTTGCATATTGTATTGGAACCTTTCAACATATTCTTCTAACGTCTCATTTTCTTGTGCAATCATTTGAAATATTTCATCTTTTAGATCCTTGGTTCTACAATAATCTTGATATTTTGTCAAGAAGGCATGTTTCATATGATCCCATGAGTTTATAGTTCCGCCTCCTAGTCCCATAAACCAACATAGAGCTTCCCCTTTCAAAGTCGAAGGGAACAACTTTAGTTTTTAGGGTTCAGAGGTGTAATCATAACCCCTACATAGGACATCAAATTCAAATAAGAATGCATCTAGGTCTTCTGAAATCAATCCATGAAAGGTTGGAAGATTCTGCAGGGGAATTACTTTCATAGGGGCATTGGCAACTGGATCAACTATCGGATATTCCATCATGGAGGTCTGGGGTCATTGTTTATTTTGTTGTGCCATTTGGTTAAAGATATGACAATAATCTTCAGGAATTTCTTGTCCTGGGTGCTCTTTTGATTGATTACTCAACTCCCTAGGGGATTTGGTTACGCTACCTCTTTCTAGGATTTCAGGTATGCCTTCTCCTTTCACAGGAGATTTGGGATCAAGTGGTGGTGATGGGTTTGCCTTAGAAACCCCATTGGTTTCCCCTTCTCCTTCCTCCAAATTACAAGAATTTCCCTCTTCTAAAGGGCCAAAAGGTGGAAGATCTGTACTTTGAAAACTTTGCTCAGTCCCTCCAGTTTTGTTGTGAACCTCAGCATGGTCTATAGTTGGTGAAATTGTTGCCTTAGGAATTCAGGTGGAGCCTCTCTTGGGTCCAACCGAATCTTGAGATTCAACTTTTCGGATGATTTCATCTATGAAAGTGTTTCTCCCAGGGAGCACTGAGCCCTAGGCTTTGGTAGTTTTTGGTGGGGTTTTTGGTTTTTCAGGTTCTTTCTTTTTAGTCATACACACTTTACACAAAGAAAATTCTAAACACCTATAGAATCTCTATATATCAGTTGGGGGTAGGCGTTAGCATAAGAAATTTACTTATTGCATGCATAGGTTCTTACCTTCCATCTTCAATACCTCATCCTCCAGAGACATAACCTATGTTATCTTTGACACTCTCCCCGACAACGATGCCAAAATGTTGGGCTCGAAAGATTTCCTAAAAACAACATTAGTTTAAAATTAATTTATCAACTCGAGGAATCGTCTCTTATCTCAGGATTATCAACAAAGTCTATGCAGATAGCTCGTAGAGGTTAAAATCGCGTAGTTAAAGAAAATCTTAGTTTATCAACAATCAAGTTCCTCACACATTCATTACACTTATGAAACTAAGTTTTTATTGAACTGGATTGAAATCTGATCTATAACGTACTTAAAAGCATGAATTGAATTTCTAAATTGATCTAATTAAGAACGGGAATTGAATCTATGGAAAAGATTAGTAAACTGATCTATTGACGACTATCTAATCTGCTGGAAATAAATAACTGAGTACTGTAAATTGAGAAAAGAACAATGAATGAAAGGAACAAAAAATGCTAATTTAGAGAAAAGGAACAACAAATACTAAATTAAGCGAAAGGGACAACAAATGCTAATTTAAGTGAAAAGGAACAAAAAATACTAAACTAAGCGAAAGGGACAGCAAATGCTAATTTAAGTGGAAAGGAACAAAATGTGTGAAAATGAGAGGAATTGTCAAGCAGTAAACTACAACAAAATGGAATCTAGAACAAAAATCGATAACATTCACAATGAAGCATCTATCTTTTACAAGCGAACAACATGAAAGTATTAACACACTCACACATTTATCTTGATTACCGCAAAGGAGATTTAAACCATAAAATAAGAATCAAATTGATACAATTACAGATTGAGACAGTAACTCCTTTATACTGGGCACTTGGTCCTCAGAAGTATTGCTGCTAGAAACTCAGTATGCGAAAATGATGAAAACATTCAAAACCTTTATTAATTTCATAATTGATCCAACATTTACAAAATATATTTGTGCAGAGCAGTTCTAAGTTCTAAATGCTTGGATAAACTTCTTAGATGATCCCATCCAGGATCCACTACCCTTTATATATTACAAATATGGGTAAAATGAGCTATCATGAGGATCGAGAGATCCTCAGGATCGTGTTGACAGGTGAAATTGACCGCTCGTAAACTGGAGGAGTGAATCTGGTCCGGGGTTGTCTAATTAACCCAAGCCATTTGGATTAATCCACTCTGACGGGTTTAGTGGCTTTGTTGGTCGATCTAAGTCCTAAAGAAATGGAAAAATATAACTAAAGAAAATACAATAATTTAATAAATAAAAATCGCTGAAAACTATATATATATATATATATATATATATATATCTAATATATATTTACAGTTTAACTAACTAATACTTATAAAATAACTCTACTTATCATGTGCACAATATATACAAATAATTCTATTTCTAATATATATATAATATGTACAAAATACGAATTTTAATCTAAATCCGTGAAAATCGAATGTAAATTGATTTTTTAAACAACAGTAAAACTATTATCTAATCTTTTTGATCTGTTTTCTTATAATATTTATATAAAAGAAATCAAAAATCAAACTGTCTAATTAAACAAAAGAAATAACGGATGGTAAAAGTGTTTTAACTACGAGGAACTTCTATATTTATTACGCTAATGAAATCAAATAACAAGATGACCTGTTATCGCATCCAATATGTGTTCGATGTATAGCATCCACTCACCTTATCTGATGAGGTAAACCTACGACAGATCCTGAAATTGCAACTAATAAATTTGAAGCAGCAATGATGAAGTTTGAATCATAACAACCGAACATATAACAGATCCAGTCACAGTAACCTTATAATCTTACAAGAAGCCACAATAAGATTATTCTTCCCATGGGAACTTGTGTATAAATGTTTGATTGAAATAGAGATAAACCTCTTAATTCAAATTAAATGAATGATTACTGTGTGTTAAATATGGAACATGAAGCATGGATAATATATATAAACTTTTATTCTATCAACTTGTAGTAAACCATGACAGCGAAAGCAATCATAATATATTTACAAATTGAAATAAACATGGCTCGAATAAAAACATAATATGGAAAAGCTAAAGCTATGATGAGTATTATACTCCATCCAAGTCTGTAAATGAGAAATCCATAGTTTTGCCCCAGGCAGAGATGATCCAATGTTTACAAAATAACATGCTTATATAGGTTCCAGGAAACAAAACTGTTTCTTGTTGATAATATCAAATCTGTTCCAAAAATGTGGGGGATGCAACCACCCTGATTTAACTGAATAAAAATATCAACAGCCTAATCTATTTACTAAAAACACAAAGTTCGTATGGCTGGAAGATCTCAACAGTGCCTCAAATCTTCTTGGAAATCATGGGTTCCTGAAAACAAATGAAAATAGGAATTTTTTAGATATGTTTTCAATTGTCAAATCAAGCAATTCGAATGTTTTCTAACTGGCTACAGAATCTTACGATTCTATAGCTAGTTATAATAGCAACTACAATCATATTTTATTCAATAAATAAAACAAACTAATCTTTATAAGAAAGATAATCTATTCAATCAAATCGTCTATCCTAATCTTGAGAGTGACAAAATCATGCTAAAATTAAAAAGACAATCACACCTCAAATCACGGTATCAAAACATATCAAGCAATCTTGGAGTTTACGATTGCTGTTGCTACTTCTACATTCTTAAAAATGACAGATCCTGTAGTTTTTAGGCGTTTCTCCTTTGCTTCAGTTATGGATTGGAGTCTATTGTTCTCGTTTGTCAATGAATCCACTTGGTCTTTTAAATATTTAAGTCGGGACTGTAGTAAAGGCACATCCGTATAATACCTATCGATCCAGGATCAACACTCATCACATTGTGGCTGTAGGGACTGTGCATTGGCACTGACAGCATTAAGGGTTGGAGAATCGTCCACGCGAAATGTAGGTTTATTACAGAGTTGAATTCTCGAGAATTCTGGGTTACCTTTTAGACATGGAGGCAGGTTGTTTACATAGTCATAGGGTGTGTCGGGATAGAGCCCATATGACATAGGGTCTTCTTCAGCCAAAAACCTCTCAATTTTTGAATTTGAGTCTTCACTGACTTCAATTGTGTTTTTTGTGTCTGCACAGGGTTTGATTTTATTCCGAACACTTCTTGAAATCAAACAACCAGCCCTTTTATTCTTGAAATTAACATCGATGTTTCCCTTTAGCTTCTTCCCTGTGGGTTTTTTAACAGTTTTAGTGCAACTCTTTGGGTGTGAACCCGGTTGATTGTTCGGTTGAGTAACATCAGGGTAGGTCGAGGGTTCATTATTAGGGGCAAGATCATAGGGAAGGAGCAGTGGAGGAGAGGCGGTAGGTTTCACGGGGGTTTCAGCAATGATCGGTTTATCAACCTGTCCCAATTCACTGTTGCCAAAGCCATTTCGTAAAATAAATGCATCCCAACAATCATTTTGTAATTGCAACTGGTGCACAAGGATAATTTTTATAAGCCCATGGTGAAATAAACTCGAATCAGACCTCTGCCTCCTAAACCATTTTCCCATCTTGTACAGACTTCTAAGCAGGAAGTAGGGCATATTCAACGGGAAGCCAATGAAACTCATAAGAAATCGTAGATGATACAAGAAAACTAACCCAAATATTCCTTCACATGTAATGAACTGTTTCACAATAGCAAGTAGATCATGCCACCTAGGTTTTAAGGATGAGACAGGCATACCTCGATCACAACTAGTGATTTTCCGTGAGGTGAACATCAAAGTCCAAGGGACTTCTTCAACTTTTGCATTCTTGAACCATTTTTGCCCGACAGCTGGTAAACCCATGGCTTGGCTTAAAAACTCCTCAGTTACCTCTAACTACACGTCACCTATCTTTTCTCTGTAGCCATCGAAGGTCATTGCAAACTCTTGGGCAACTCGCAGATTGAAACCCTTAAATTTTTCAATGAAAAAACGCCAACCATTCCTTTCTAAATTGTCCCTGGCGTTATCATACGATAGCAAGGTTTGGATGCCATTGGGCTCAATCCTTACCACTGGAGCCATGGCGAACAGAAGGGAATCAACACAGAATTCACAAGTAGGGTTTGATAAAAAGCCACAGAGCCATAGCCCCGAGCCTCAACAAAACAATGCTATGACAGTTCAAATGGTAGGCAGAGGCATTAATCACCATGCGTGGGAGAAAAATCGTGAAGCCCGAGACCATACAGAAGAGTAATGACATGCTGTACTTCGTATGCCACCTTGGCGTTGGATACGTATTAGGATCAGAACATTTTGAAAACCATAGTACGCGCATTCATAGATTAATCACAAAGGTAAGTGCATCGAATAACAATTGAATAATTCAAAGTTTTCATGAATCAAAACTCTATCAATATCAATCAAATATTAATGAATG
>SNQJ01S0015828.1:101806-112057 GCA_010110895.2 Picea sitchensis | reverse complement strand
GACTGTGCATTGGCACTGACAGCATTAAGGGTTGGAGAATCGTCCACGCGAAATGTAGGTTTATTACAGAGTTGAATTCTCGAGAATTCTGGGTTACCTTTTAGACATGGAGGCAGGTTGTTTACATAGTCATAGGGTGTGTCGGGATAGAGCCCATATGACATAGGGTCTTCTTTAGCCAAAAACCTCTCAATTTTTGAATTTGAGTCTTCACTGACTTCAATTGTGTTTTTTGTGTCTGCACAGGGTTTGATTTTATTCCGAACACTTCTTGAAATCAAACAACCAGCCCTTTTATTCTTGAAATTAACATCGATGTTGCCCTTTAGCTTCTTCCCTGTGGGTTTTTTAACAGTTTTAGTGCAACTCTTTGGGTGTGAACCGGGTTGATTGTTCGGTTGAGTAACATTAGGGTAGGTCGAGGGTTCATTATTAGGGGCAAGATCATAGGGAAGGAGAAGTGTAGGAGATGCGGTAGGTTTCACGGGGGTTTCAGCAATGATCGGTTTATCAACCTGTCCCAATTCACTGTTGCCAAAGCCATTTCGTAAAATAAATGCATCCCAACAATCATTTTGTAATTGCAACTGGTGCACAAGGATAATTTCTATAAGCCCATGGTGAAATAAACTCGAATCAGACCTCTGCCTCCTAAACCGTTTTCCCATCTTGTACATACTTCTAAGCAGGAAGTAGGGCATATTCAACGGGAAGCCAATGAAACTCATAAGCAATCGTAGATGATACAAGAAAACTAACCCAAATATTCCTTCACATGTAATGAACTGTTTCACAATAGCAAGTAGATCATGCCACCTAGGTTTTAAGGATGAGACAGACATACCTCGATCACAACTAGTGATTTTCCGTGAGGTGAACATCAAAGTCCAAGGGACTTCTTCAACTTTTGCATTCTTGAACCATTTTTGCCCGACAGCTGGTAAACCCATGGCTTGGCTTAAAAACTCCTCAGTTACCTCTAACTACACGTCACCTATCTTTTCTCTGTAGCCATCGAAGGTCATTGCAAACTCTTGGGCAACTCGCAGATTGAAACCCTTAAATTTTTCAATGAAAAAACGCCAACCATTCCTTTCTAAATTGTCCCTGGCGTTATCATACGATAGCAAGGTTTGGATGCCATTGGGCTCAATCCTTACCACTGGAGCCATGGCGAACAGAAGGGAATCAACACAGAATTCACAAGTAGGGTTTGATAAAAAGCCACAGAGCCATAGCCCCGAGCCTCAACAAAACAATGCTATGACAGTTCAAATGGTAGGCAGAGGCATTAATCACCATGCGTGGGAGAAAAATCGTGAAGCCCGAGACCATACAGAAGAGTAATGACATGCTGTACTTCGTATGCCACCTTGGCGTTGGATACGTATTAGGATCAGAACATTTTGAAAACCATAGTACGCGCATTCATAGATTAATCACAAAGGTAAGTGCATCGAATAACAATTGAATAATTCAAAGTTTTCATGAATCAAAACTCTATCAATATCAATCAAATATTAATGAATGGAGGTCTTTCACTTATGCAACCAAGGCATGTTTAGAACCAAGGGGTTATAAACAAGGAGAACAATCATGTTCATAGCAAAAATATGACAATTTTATAATAGACCACATAAGTAGTTCTCCTTTGATAAAAAATCGAAAAAAAATGTCATTTCCAACTACAATTTTTCATGCTTACAGTCATGAAAACAAAAATTGAAAGGAAGATATGTAAAAAGTGACAAGTGACAAGCATCGTTTAGTGACAATGCTCATGACGAGTAATGAAAATTTAGAGGTCCTGTGTAGGAAGCTTATAAACAATAGAAATTATATCACTGCTGCCGACAATGGAGACACGCTGGGAGAAGCAGTTATCTCTGCCAAATGAATGAGTTCAGATTAGAATGATCAAAAAAAAAAAATCTAATTGAAAACAACCAAAAAGCTATCTGAACATCGTAAATAATTATAATGCATTCCAGTTTAAGACTACTGTTATTTTAAAGAGACGACAACTGATGACAATCTTAACAAAAGAGAGCCATGATATTAAAGTTAAAATATTCAATACTATTGACAGGGCTGTTGTTGCCAACAGGCATCCATAGCCTCGACAGGGATGTCAATTAACCCACTCCGATATTTGTATCCTGTCAAGAAGTTCCAAATCAGAACAAAGGACTTTTAAGGTAAAAAAGAATCCATATCTGAGAATTTTCTTTTACATGACATTGCTTCGCTGCCAGTAGGCCTGTTCAGTACCCGGACGAATTTATCTTGGCACCATGCATGCATTTACCCGCTGCCAGCAGACCTGTTCAGTATCCTGGCGGGTTTACAAGCACTTCCCACAACTCTCTAGAAATTTATTTAGTTTTTAGATATATTTAATAGAGCGGCGTGACACTGAAAATTCTAGTTTTTGGACACATCTTAGTAAGTCACAGACCTTGAAGAAATTTCTTAGTTGTCTTTTATTAAGATCTGGAAATAGTTTGTTAATAAAACTGACTTTCAAGAGCAGGGAGACATCTTTGAGTTGTTCTCTTAAGGAACAGGGACATCATAAAAAGAATTTTTATGGATGATCATGAATATCTTCAGTTGCAGATTGAAACCAAGAAACTCTTTTCAAACAACAAGTCATCTTCAATATGGTTGCAAACTCAAAGAAATACCAGAATTGATGTTCAAATAACTTTCAGTAGTCGTTTTTTAGGGGAAATTTTTCTGTTATTTCTGTCCGAACTAAACCATTATGCAGGCATATATGTTTCAAAAGAAAGACCGATAAGCAAAAAGGAAAAAATCAAAACAAATCAGCAAAGAAAAAACAAATAGCAAACAAAACAGAAAATATTTACACAGCGTGCATGGGAGCGTCATCAGGCAAAGTACCTTTTTAGAGCTTGGCTATTCACCGGAAAGGTGTCTGGCTATCCCTCTAAATTTTGTAATCGGAAGGAACTGGGACCCAATTTCTCAACAATTAAAAATGGTCCCAACCAGAAGTTTTGAAACTTAGTATGCTCACCTTTTCCCTCATGAGGTTTGTCCCATTTTAGGACAAGGTCACCTACCTCAAATTTTTTGTCAGAGGCAAAATTGGAATCAAACCAGTTTTTAACAATGAGTTGATGTTGATCCAATTTCCATTTTTCTTGAGCCCTCACTTCTTCTAATTTTAACATAGCGTTAATTCGACTCTCCAAAGGGGGACAGTCTTCTTCCTGTACTTTCTGTGATAACTGCAGAGATGGAAGAAGGACATGTGGTGGAAGAATCGCCTCTCTGCTGTAAACGAGAAAGAAAGGTGAGTTACCCACAATAGTTTTAGGAGTTACTCTATCAACCCAAATTGCATTTCATAATGCGTTATGCCAATTTTTATGGTTTTCGGAGACCGTTCTCTTGATAATTTTGATCAGATTTTTATTGGTCGATTCTGCCAAACTGTTGCCTTGGGGGTAATAGCTGGCAAAATACTTTAATTTAATTCCTTTTTCTAGAGCGAAATCACTCATTTCAAGAGATGAAAAATAAGAAGCATTATCAAATACGAGGCATTCAGGGATACCGAAACGAGTAATAATATTTGAATTCAAGAAAGATATTATCTGGCTGGTATTTACAGCATTTAATGGGGCAGCCTCAGACCACCTGGTGAAGTAATATATGGCTGTTATGATATACTTATGCTGCTGCGAGGATGGCGGATTGATTGGGCCTATAATATCCAGACCCCACTGCTGAAAAGGGGAGTCTACCGAAACTGGTTGCAAAGGGAAAGCTGGTTTATGTATCCGTCCGGATGCTTTTTGACAAATCACACACTTGCGACATAAACCATGAGCATCTTTAAAAAGGGTAGGCCAGTAATAACCTTCTCTTAATACTTTATGGGTAGTGGTGTCTCCACCAAAATGCCCACCAGCTTCTCCTGCATGCAATTCTAATAAGACTTTTTTTGCTTCATCTTTCTCAAGATAGTGCATTAGTACTCCATCAAAATTTTGATGAAACAAAATACCATTAATCAGCTGAAAAGAAGCAGATTTTAATCTTAGTGCTCTCCTTTTTGTGGGATCAAGGTGATGGGGAGCTGATCCGTGTATAAGGCAAAATTTTATGTCATCGTACCAGGGACTAATAGGGTTTTGCGCACAGTAGATTTGATTTTGATAGTGCTATCCTGGATTTAACATATCATTTTCCTCTTGCTGTCCTGCAACTGAATCAATGACCAACTTGCATAAAACTTAGCCTCTTACAATTTGTGCTGGGGTGATTTCTATATCATATTCTTGCAAGGATGTGACCCAGTTTGCCCTTTTTTGACCTAGTTCTTTCTGTACTAACAGATTTCTGACAGTCGGGTAAGGGACAATGATTTTCGTCCTAGATTTCAACAGATAAGATCGGAAGTGATTTACTGCTTTGAAAACAACATAGGCTTGTTGATCTACTACTGGGTAATTAAGTTCTTCCCCCTTGAAGGTTGAGCTCATAAAGGCAATTGGGACCTCATTGTTTTCAGCGTTCTTTTGAGTTAGGACAACAGCGTAAGATTGGTCAGAGGCAAACGTGTAGAGGGTGAAGTCTTGCGAAAAGTCTGGGCTCATTAGAGAAGGAGCGTCTATTATGGCCTTTTTTATTGAATCAAAAGCCTGGATTTCTAAAGGTCCCCAATGGTACTTTACATCCTTTTTTATTAGTTTTGTAGTGGTCTCGCCATTTCTAAAAATCTGGGGATGAATCTCCTAACAAAGTTTATCTGACCTAAGAAAGATTGCATGGACTTTTTTGACGAGGGAGGGGGCAGTTTCGAAATGACTTGAGTTCTTTCAGGGTCGATAATCATCCTTTCACTTGATACAATGAATCTGAGGAGCTTACCTTGTTCTACTGCAAAGATAGATTTTTTAGGATTCAAAGAAATGTAGTACTTACGACATCGTTGTAGAACAGATCTTAAATGAGCTAGATGATCTTCTTTATTTTTCGAGAAGATAGTGACATCATCTAGGTAAACTACTACAGATTGATTGATTAAGCCTCGAAAAGCAATGTCCATCGCTCTCTGGAAAGTAGCACCGTCGTTTATGAGTCCAAAGGGCATCTTTCTATAAGCGTAGGTGCCCCATGGAGTGTGGAAGGTGGTTTTGAGTTGGTCTGGAGGAGACATAAGGACTTGGTTATACCCTGAAAAACCATCCAACAAGGATAATATTTCAGAACCAGATACCTATTGAAGGATCTGTTCCATGGGAGGGACAGGGTAGTTGTCTTTATCAAATGCTCGGTTAAGATTTCAAAAATCGACACATAGTCAGATTTCACCACTCTTCTTTCTGACAGGGACAAGATTAGAGACCCATTGTGTGTGCCTAATTGGGAAAATTATCTTAGTGTTCAGGAGTTTGTTTAATTCCTTCTTGACCGTTGGTTCGAGCTTTGGGTGCATTTTCCTTAACTTTTGTTGAAAAGGTTGGGTTTGGGGTTTCATGGGAATAACGTGTTGTATGATGTTAGGATCAAAGGTTTTTAGGTCATCGTACGTCCAAGGAAAAACATCTTTGAATTCCTTAAACAACTTAATAAATGCTACCTTTTCTTGCTCAGAACACCCCAACCCTAAATTAATGTACTGTGGATTGTCTTTAGTTCCAAAATTTACTTTTTCATGCGTCAAAGAGGAACTATTCGTTTTACAGTTCACTGATTTTCTGAACTTGTCGTGAAGATCATAAAATTTTTCTAATATAACTACAGATTTTGGGATAGAGTTTACCATGTCTGATGAAGATTCTGGGGATCTCGGATCTGGTATTACCATAAAGTCGCGAAGATTTTCGTCATGGGTACCTTCGTCGATCATCACGCCCTGGAACGTTTCTTCCATATGCATAAAACTTATGATATGTTGATCATCATCGAAGACTCTCCAATTCGTGATGTTGTCTGGGACGAACAGTACGAACAACAGTTCGACAGAAAATGCATTTGGAGATAAGCCTTCTGCAGGAAAAAAAATTGAAGCGACGTTAGCTAACAAATCAGCTTCCGAATTCTTCAATCTAGGAATAGAATTTATGTTAAATTCAAAAAACTTGTTCATCAAATTCCATACCTCAGTTTGATAGCTTTTAAGGTGCGGAGATAGATAGTGGATAGAATTTTTTACCTGTCTAACCACGATTTCCGAATCACCAAAGACAGTCAAATTTTGAATGTTCAAATCTAATGCTTTTCTAAGGCCTTGCAGGAGTGCCTCATATTCGGCCGTGTTGTTCATACATTCGAATTCCAACCGGCAAGCAATCAGAGTCTTATTACCTGCTGGATCGATGAGCACGCACCCTGCACCAACTCCTTCTTTAGATTTTGACCCATCAAAGTAAAGAGACCATATTTGATTCTCGTCGGGTGCATGTGACCACTGAGAGAATGTTGTTGACTGCGTGCATGTCATAACTTTTGATTGTTGTTCCGGGTCAGTGATGGTGGAAGTTTCGGCCATGAAATTGCCGAAAAAAGTATCCATACCTTGTATTTTAGGCGAATTGGCAGAAGGAGTGAATGGTTCATTGGGATCATTTAAATCAGTCACCATGAATTTCTGATAAAGTTCACGATTTACCTTGATTCTGTTGGGCTTTCCATTCTCAGGCAGCCACAAGTGAGACCAATCCATCGCAAAATAGCCATGTAATTGTTCCGACCAGTCTCTACTTAAAAACAAACCATAAACTTCTAGAATATCTACAACAATAATATCAATCACTTGATGGACTTTAGGATTAGATGACAATCTTATACGAACATTTCTTAATTCGCCTATCACTTTAACACTAGTTCGATCAAGCTGGATAATTTTCAAGATGGATGGTTGAACTTCGGCATTAATCTTTTGACAGACAAACCAAGGAATTACGTTAGATGACGCACTTGAATCTACCATACAGTTATGTACATTCCTATTGAAAATTTCAAAAGTCAACAAAAATGGAGGGACATTTCTGCGAGTATTAACGCTGGAAGCTTGTTGTTTTTTACTCGCAGCCTCTGAAACTGGTTTATCTACATTTGTTACATTATTTATAGGAAGGTCTCTTTTATCATGAGGCTCGGATGTAGTTTTGGTGGAGGCCTTCTGAGGAATTTTGGGGCTGTTTTGAACACCTTTGTTGTTGTTCGGATTGTTCTCTGCAATATTCTGTAGCTTTTTTTGTAGAATAAAAGGGAATTTTAATAATTCGTAAACCAAGATATTATCCCTAAGCTTTTTTAGTTCTTCAATCACATCATAATCTAAACTTGGGTTTACTGAATTCTGTTTAGTCTCAGTTGATTTAGACTATTTTTGAGGCAAAGTCGTTGTAATTTCGGAAGAAGGCTTATTTGTTGTCTTGCTCCTAGTATTGTAAGGATGCACTGTTTCAAAATTAGCTTGAAAAATGCTATCCGAAAAATGTCTGAAAATATTCGAAGAGGATTCATATTCTTCTACTGTCTCTTGTTCAGCTACCTCTTCAGGAATCTTAGGAGGAATCAAGTTATTGTGTGCTTCTAGGATCGTTTGAATAGCAAATTGTAGGTTTTCTAGATTTAGGCCTTCAGTATTTGAATTAGGTCATTTTATGGGAAAAGGATTCCTAAAAGGGGGTTTGTAGGGCCCTTTTCTTGAAGAAGCTTCTTCAGGTGACCTTTTCAAATCTATAACTCGATTGGACAATTTCTGAACGACTTTCTATAAGTTTTCTAAATTTGAGCTCTCAGGTTGAGCTTTGTTTTGGGAAGGTCTAGGAAGGATTTCGATTTTCTTCTTGGAAGATGAACTAGTCTCTATCTCGTTGCTAGTAGTGTCTTTTAAACTGAGAATGTCTTTCTCGATCTGACTGGCCTCTTCGAAGGCTTCTAACAACATGGCTTTCTCATATCTCTTTACCCAAATGGCTATGTTTTGATGTAATGATTTCGTGTAGTATGTGATAATAAGATTCTCGACATGCATCGAATCTGTAGGGATTTGGTTCTTTAGTGTGAGGAACCCTTGATTAAAGTATTTGATATTTTCTTTGGGGTTCATTTTTAAACTAGAAAGCTCCATAACTAGAACTTCAGGAGACTTGTCGTCTCCGAACTTCTCAAGGAAACAAGATTCAAATTTCTCCCATGATACGATGGTGTGGGGCTGTTGGGCAAAGTACCAGGTAGAGGCATTACCTTCAAAGGTGTAGGGAAACAATCTACAGACTACATCTTCGTTCTCAACACTACAGAGTCTAATGGCTAACATAAACTTTTTGATGTGATCTTCGGCTATCTGTTTGGAGTCAGGGTCGAATTTAGGGAGCCATTTCTCCGGGTGTTTGGGTAAAGGATGTTGAGGCCCAAGTATGGCCACTGCATCTTGGACAAGACATCGCCTGGTAGGATTGTTCATATTGGCCATAGGTGTGGGTGGTGTCGAAGGCTGGGAAGAGGAACTACCTTCATCAGAGGATTCTTCTCCAGAAGAAGAAGGAGATGAAGGAGGTGGTGATGGTGGAATACCAGATCCTACTACTGCAGGAGTGAGGATTGGATATGTAGGGTTTAAGGTAAGGTCAGTACCTCCAATTTGTTCTCTGATATTAGAGAAGTCTAATGGTTGATTTAAAGGTCGGTTTGGTTGTCTTATGTGGGCTAAGGCATTGTGCGTTCTTATGAGAGATTGACGAACAATCTCTTGTATATCACCACTCGAAGGATTTGGAGTTACTGGTTCAACCGTGATTCGTAGATCGTCGTTTGATGTGGTTGTTGTTTGAGGGACAATGTTGTCGTCTGAATGACTTCTAGTTACTATAGGTGAGTAGGTAGGTGGGGGAGGAGTCTTACGACCTCCTCATGCCATTAATAGTTTTCAGGCCCTCCTTCTAGCGCCATTTGTTGATGGGAGAAATTGACTGCTCATCAACTGGAGGAGTGAATTTGGTCCGGGGTTGTCTAATTAACCCAATCCATTTGGATTAATCCACTCCGATGGGTTTAGCGGCTCCATTGGCCGATCTAAGTCCTAAAGAAAGGGAAAAATATAACTAAAGTAAATACAATAATTTAATAAATAACAATCGCTGAAAACTATATATATATCTAATATATATTTACAGTTTAACTAACTAATACTTATAAAATAACTCTACTTATCATGTGCACAATATATACAAATAATTCTATTTCTAATATATATATAATATGTACAAAATACAAATTTTAATCTAAATCCATGAAAATCGAATGTAAATTGATTTTTTAAACAATAGTAAAACTATTATCTAATTTTTTTGATCTGTTTTCTTATAATATTTATATAAAAGAAATCGAAAATCGAACTGTCTAATTAAACAAAAGAAATAACGAATGGTAAAAGTGTTTTAACTATGAGGAACTTCTATATTTATTACGCTAATGAAATCAAATAACAAGCTGACATGTTATCGCATCCAATATGTGTTCGATGTATAGCATCCAGTCACCTTATCTGACAAGGTAAACCTGCAACAGATCTTGAAATTGCAACTAATAAATTTGAAGCAGCAATGATAAAGTTTGAATCATAACAACCGAACATATAACAGATGCAGTCACAGTAACCTTATAATCTTACAAGCAGCCACAATAAGATTATTCTTCCTGTGGGAACTTGCGTATAAATGTTTGATTGAAATAGAGATAAACCTCTTAATTCAAATTAAACGAATGATTACTGTGTGTTAAATCTGGAACATGAAGCATGGATAATATATATAAACTTTTATTCTATCAACTTGTAGTAAACCATGATAGCGAAAGAAATCATAATATATTTACAAATTGAAATAAACATGACTTGAATAAAAACACAATACGGAAAAGATAAATCTATGATGAGTAGTATATTCCATCCAAGTCTGTAAATGAGAAATCCATAGTTTTGCCCCAGGCAGAGATGATCCAATGTTTACAAAATAACATGCTTATATAGGTTCCAGGAAACAAAATTGTTTCATGTTGATAATATCAAATCTGTTCCAAAAATGTGGGGGATGCAACCACCCTGATTTTACTGAATAAGAATATCAACAGCCTAATCTATTTACTAAAAACACAAAGTTCATATGGCTGGAAGATCTCAACAGTGCCTCAAATCTCCTTGGAAATCATGGGTTCCTGAAAACAAATGAAAATGGGAAGTTTTTAGATATGTTTTCAATTGTC
>SNQJ01S0015828.1:79479-98278 GCA_010110895.2 Picea sitchensis | reverse complement strand
TTCTTCAATTCACTTTGTCATCTTCAAAAATTCATTTCTCCTCAACCATGAGGATCCACATGATGTGCCACATACCACCAGAAAAAACATGATGTATACTATCCATCCATGGGTGTTGTATCTACATGTGCATTTTCCTTCATGTCCAAATACCTTCATGAACCTTGTGGTCCAAAACCAATGACTAGGGTTGACATCGACGACAACAACCAATCTTCCAACAATATTCACCAACTGGATGTAGACCGAGGACATTCCTCCCAACCATAGACACTAATGTTCATTTACTCTCAACACCAGGTCATCCCCAATCTAGGGATATGAATGCAAAAGAACGGATCCTAGGACAAATCTCAAACACAACAATTAGCTAAATAGCTCTCAATTTTCCCAACCACACATCAAATATGAATTTCCATATCTCTTTCCCTCTTAGCCTAAACAACCCAAATAAATGAACACCTTTCTCTTCCATGAAGTCCCTGAGGTTGTTCCATGCCTCTCTAGGGATCCAGTGCTACTGGTCAAGAAATATCCCTACTGGAAACTCCAAGGATTCTCAGTTGTGGATAGTTCTTTTTGAACTTCCATCAATCTCATGCACTTAGGAATTCATTCCCTCCTGGAATGATCAATAATCTGTTACATCCAACTAGCAATGGCTCTCCTCCTCCAACCATTTGTTTCTATGCTTCCCCCCATAACACATGATTTAAACAAGAGTGAGGAGGGTGTAACAATGAATGAATAAGAACAAGTAAACCCCCTGAACCAAGAGAGACTGAGTGAAGAAGAAGAAAAAGAACAAGAAGAACAAGAAGTTCCTAAAGAAACCAAAGATTGGTTTATATAATTACTTGGAAATCAAGAACCACATGGACTTCCCCAAGAAGCTTATGTAACCCCTTTTCTCCATAAAATGAATTATGGGTAAATAAAAATATAACAAAAAAACTTATCCCCTTAAGCCCCCTCTCTCGTGGAATCATATCCCCCTATCTCTTTTTTTCCTTGTCTGTCTTGTAACCAGTGGTGTATTTTATTAATGTATATGAATTATTACATTTCCTAGCCACTCTAGCCCCTTTTCAACTTTACTAACTCACCAACCTAAGTCACAATTACATAATACATTCTAGTTCATAAGGGTGAAAACTGGGGTGTTAGAGGAACTAAAAAAAGAAAGAGAAGAAAATATGTTACTCAAGAAATAATTGATGAAGCAAAAGGAAATTGTTCATATTTTTGAAGAATCCAAACAAATCATCGAGAACTTAAGAGCTCATTTAGAAAAATCCAAAAATATTGAAGAAAATGTCGAAAGTCAAAAGAAGTATTTGGAAGCCAAAATAGCAGGACAAAAGGAAGAAGTAGAAAAGAGAGAGAAGATAATGACATGCCATATTAAGGAAATAATTAACGATCTAAACCATCTTGAGGCAGATTTTGGTTAATAAGAGAAAATACTTGAAAAACAAATCATCACATTGAAGATCCAACTTGATGAAGCAAAGTGAACAGAAGAAGTCATGAAGATTCAGATGATGAAGAAAGAAGAAGAGGTTGAGAAGCTTGAAGAAGTAGTTGTCACATTGCGAAGTAAAATCATCAAGCTCAACACGAACGTTGAAGAGACAAAAAAAAATCCACATTAGCAGTAGAGAATGAAGAGAAGCATTCTAGGGTGCTAGAAAAGAAAAATGAAGAAAATAGTAAGAGTTATGCAGAAGTACTCAAAGGAAGGAATCATGGTCAACAAGAATCAAAGAAGAAAGAGTATAATAGAGATGCATATTTAATAATACCTACCATATTCAGGAAACAAATAAGCTTCAGCCATGATGAAGAGATCCAGAGAAGAGGATAATAGGATATCATGTTCAACCAAGGCAGGAAATCAAAAGGACTACACAACAAAGAATATCATTCACTCCCAGGTATGTAAATTTATTTCATGGTCATTGTTTTTATTGTACTAACTTTGTACATAAAGTTGCATATTCCATGGCTTATGAAATAAATGTTCAAAGAAGAAAAGTATATGTTCCCCCACATGACATTGAATGTTACAAGTTCCATAACTATGGACACATAGATTTTGATTGTAGATTCAAGATGGCTACTTCTATGAAAGAGAACATTGATATCATATATAAGAAGTTTTGGAAAATAAAACAAGAACATGTAAAGGAAGATTGGATACTCTCAGGATTAGCAATAGTACAAGATGAAGACAAATATACAAGGAAAAATGAAGATGTCAGAAATAAGAAGGTTTGGAGAAAAAATGAAAACCAGAAGAACAAGTGAATAAACAACAGATCCTAGAAATCGCAGGATTTGAAGTAGTGCGAGAAAGAAAATAAGAGCAGGTTAATAAATAAAATATTCAAGAAATTGTACTATCAAGAATTGTAGTGCAAGATCAATCCATAGGTAGAAAGGAAGAAGTCAAATTTTAGAGAGATGACGATTCTACGGATGAAGAGGTTTATTACTATGCATGAGAGTGGGTATTTTTTTGAGCCATCCGGCTTGGAGACTCCTAGTAAATATGAATATTGAGCAAGTGGAGTCAATGAAGTAGACACTACAAATTAGAGAACCATCTTTCAAGAAGTATGAAGTGACAAATTCAGAAGTACATAATGACAGATTGATCAATTAAGAAAGCAATATTCTCACATAGGTGTTAGTTGGCAATTACACATGCAAACATTTATGATTGTATTGCATATATGTATTTAGCTAGGGATATCTTCAATAGAGGTTGTTCCAAACATACATATTTTGATGAGAAGGTAGATCACATCAATGGACATAATTTTTTAGTATGATAAACATGAATATGTGATGTTCAGGTGAAGTCTTCATAATAGTACAATGACATATGGCTCAACATTGTGGACATTTGAGTAGCAGAGTTATGGACAATTTGTGACATATGAACATAGATCGATTCGTGATATGCTTAACATGTATAGAGAGAATGGGTCAGAAATGATGCATAACAGTGTATTTTCAATTGGAGTAAGTGAAATTAGTTTATTATAGAAAGGAAAGTAATGAAAGGTATATCAGAATAGGGAAAGAGAAATTGTCAACAAAAGATATATCATAAGAACGAAATCATTTTACAGTATGGTCAAGTGAACATGACAAGTAAATGAAGAAATCAATTTTGAATGTTTTTTATATATGTCAATGAATTACATGAGGAAGCACCAATGGGAAATAAACAATATTTGAGGAGAGTAAAGGAAACATTTTATAGGTAGTACATATTGCAGAGAAGGAAAATCATCAGAGAGAGAGAATCCAGAAAGGAAGAGCAATAGCATGCAGATAGAGGGAGACATACCCATAGGGGGATTTATTATTTTTCCCATGATTGGTTTAAGAAGGTACAGTATTAGGAGGAGACATATCGATAGGGGGAGTTAATCCTTTGTCAAAGGGTGAGAGATAAATAAATTCATGATGATGGAGAGATAGAAGAAGTGCATACAAGGGAAGTATCCCCAAGCAGATTTCAATATGGGGTAACAACCCCAAAGGGGGAGAGATATCCTTTTCCATTTATATCAAAGGGGGAGTGTGAGAAACATTGATGAGGAGTGATGGTTTCCATCAATGTTGGTGTTTCCAACAATTCCAAAGGGGGAGATTGTTGGACAATTTGTTTAGATTGATGGACAGATGGTTTGGATAGTTGGTTGTCATTGATTTCAACCCTTGGAGAGTGACCATGGATAGTGATGTCAACTCTTAGATATTGATGTCAACCCTTTGAGAGTTCAAGTTATGTGGAAAGTGATGTGGAAGAGATCATTGGATAGTTTATTGTCATTTGTAAGGTTGAGAGTAATGGTGATTTGTGTCAGAGACATTTGAAGGATTCCAATAGCATATTCTAGTAGCAATGTTGAATGAGGAATATGGACGTTAAGGATTGAGTAAATGAAGGTAAGACACTCATAAATGGATATCTCTCATCGTGTCATTTCTGATGATATGTGGAACATCAAATAGTTCCTCACGGTTAGGGAGATATGGTCTTGAGAAGTTGGAAGCCCCAAAGAGTGGTCAATAAACCCCTAGGCAGTTACAAGTTGGTTAATAAAGGGGTAAATTTGTTATAGAAAGAAACCCTAGAAGCCATAAAGTAAATAGGGGAGTTACCTATCACTTATATAAATACACCTCATGGATTCATTCATTAGTAAATTCACAAACACTTATATTCAACATCTATCTAGTGAATTGTTATGGTTTAATGAATGGTTTAGTGATTGTTATGGTCTAGTAATTTGGTAATGGTTTATATTTCTATTGGAAAGTCTACTAGTGAATTTGAGGTTGAATCTAACGTATCAATTTTGAGGCAGAGAAAAGTATGAAGGGATGGAAGTTTCAAAGTTGCAGAACTCAAAAAACCCTAGTTTCTGAGGTGCACGTGGGCTGACAATAGTAGAGGTAGAATACATACGTGAGATGACAGTAGAAGAGTTGGCATACGTATGTAGTATATACATGAATAGGTATCGTACATGTAAAAAACTCATAAAAAACTTGAGTGGATGTTAGTACCAGGTCCTTGAAGTCTAAAACAAGTTCCTAGGTCTTCATTTTATAGGTTCTCATGAGTAAAGTTATGCCATTTATGTATTTATTTGAGGCTTGAATATTGGATGATATGGCACATGGTTAAGGTATGTCTTGGAGGCCCTTGATGGTAAATGGTTGAGGTAAGATTGTCACATTCTTGAGACACACTCTTGGTACTTAGTATATGGTTATTATGGTTCATTGTTAGAGGCACATCTTTGGGGTATTGGCATATACTTGAGTCTTGTAATATTGTGTTATGAGACTACATCTTTGTGATATTGAAGAGCATGCTTGAGGCACACGACTAGAGGAATTTCATGGTATATGGTACATCTTGGGTGAGACACATTGCTAGTACACTTCTTAGTTTATTGGTACAAGGTGTATGTTTTTTGTGTTAGTGGTCTACCATTGATATTGATACATTATTGAGATATGCACTAGGCATATGGTAGTACATGCATAGGAGACATCTCTTAGTGGTGATGGTACTTGGTTGAGATACACTCTTGGTATTACTTGTTCAACATATCTTATGGTACATGGTATAGTACAGGTTTGATGCTTGATATGGTATATGAGATATATTTTATAGTTGGCACATGGTATGGTTTAAGGTACAGGTATTGATGTGCATGGTTGATGGTACAGGTTGATGTATGGTTGTGGTACATGTTGATGCATGGTTAAGAAACATATCTTGTGATGGTATGTGGTGATGTTGGATCATGCTTGGTTCATGCATGTGTTTGTTGGACATCTAGTTGAGAGGTGTCTTTGGTATATGATCCATGTGAGAGGATCTAGTTGAGTATCAATGAAAGTGGCCGTGACAGTGACAATATCAGTGACAGTGGAAATGATAGTGAAAGTAACAAAGGTAGCAAAGAGTTAGAGTTTAGAAAGGTGAAAACCCTATTTCTCATAAGGTGTACGCGGGTTGTTGTATATAAAGGCCACATACAAACACAGGTTGTGGTATAGACAGGGAACATACATATGCAAGTTGCAGCACACAAAGGTCGCGTACCTATTGGGTTTTGTTGGTACAGGATGAGTACATGTACAAGTTGGTTACAAGTCGGTGGCACAGTTTGGTTACAAGTTGTTGGCATAGATTGATACATGTTTACAGTGGTATATCTCACAGTGAAAGTGTGGCAGTGTTTTCAACATTTCACTTATATTTCAAGGTGGTAGGATGGGGAAATGATAGGTGGTTGTATCCACCTTCTGGTTGTAGTCGGAGAACATAGGGGGTTGTATCCTCCTTCTGGTTGTAGCCAGAGAATCATGGAATTGGAGATTCCTTCAGGTTGGAGCCTAAGAACTAGGTGGTTGTAGCCACCTTCTGGTTAGATTTGGAGAACCTAGGGGTTGTAGCCTCCTTCTGGTTGGAGCCAGAGAATCAGGGAGTTGTAGCTTCCTTCAAGTTGGATCCTGAGAATAGGGGGTTGGAGCCTCCTTCCATTTGTAGCTGGAGAATTGGGAAGTTGGTTCTTCCTATGAATGAATTCTTGATATATAAGAAAGCATTATGTGGTTTTTTCCCATTTGGGTTTCCACATAAATACTGGTGTATTATGTTCTTGGTGTGATTTTGATGTGATGTTACTTATGTTTACATGCTTACGATATATTTATTGGATGAATTCATAGATGATACATTGATGATATACTATTAAACAATATTGGTAAAGATAATTAATATATACTATGGTTAAAAGTGGAATAAATGCTCATTATTGATTCACCCCCCTCTGAGTAATCTAAAATGAACAAAAATAGATGTAAATAATAAATGGAATCTCATACCCAATGAATATAGCATATATGAATACACATGCAAAAAAAACCTTTGAATTCCAAAATCCTCTGGTGGCCTCTCCGTGGGAGAGTTCTTCATCTTTCTGAATGAAAGTGATGGTGAAATGGGACCAAACGTTATGAGGGGATTTTGGCAGCACTTCATTACTTTCAATGGATGATGTCTATGAAAATGGGGGGGATATATTTAATTTATAGGAGAAAATGGTGGTTATCTTTGATAGGGTCAAAATAATAAAATATGATTATTTGACCAAATCAATTTTAACCATAACTTTTGAATTTTACCTTTTTTTAATAAATTAAAGAGGAAAAGGTCATAAAAGTGTTTATAGCTTTAATTTAATGGACATAACATTAGGAAAAGTGGTTTTCTAAGTTATTTTAAGGGAAAATGATGTGAAAGTGGGTGTAAACATGGGATATCTATACTATAGATGGTGTATTTAAGTAATCCTAGCAATTTGGGTAGGTGAGCATTTTTTTGGTGATAACCCAGGGCCTTCAAGTATGTGGTACCAAGAACTAGACATGATAACTGCAAATCTTCAAGTACCCCACACTAAGAGCTAGAAATAACCTCTACAACTCTTCAAGTGCATGATACCAAGGGTGTTATGCCCCTACATGCCCTCCAAATACTAGTTACTAGTATGTACCAAGGGTGTAATGTTCATGCATGCCCTTCAAGTATCAATTTTCAATGGTGGGTGGGCATTGTAATGGTTGAAAATTAACTAACTTGACTCATTCACCACTTGTTAGATATTAATGGTCCCTAAGGAATAAGGATTGACACCTTATTGCATGCCACTCAACAAGACCTTGTAAGTGACTGAATCTGCATCCTACCCTCATGGAAATGTGTAACATCCAAGCAACAACGTAAAACATATTTTTTTCAACATATTACACAACAATGAGGCTAGTGGGTAGGAATAGACAACATAGCCCCCATGTCCTTGATGGTACTCATCATGTCACATATCCTCATACAACCCTTTGCCCATGTGTAAGATTATTTGGAAAATGTATCCTTGTTTTTGCACACATCTAGAGACAAACATATCAAATAACATTATCTAGTAATCATTAATAAACAATAAGCAATGCCATATATGTGTCAATAATACATAACCCAACTCCATCTTATGTCCACATGTTTTGATTGAATCTGAAGTCCATATGAACTTGTGGTTCTTCCTGTCGCACTTGAAAAATCATCAATATTATCATATAACATAATAGATTTTATCTTCTAACCATGTATTGATTTCCAATATTCCATAGCGTCATAAGAATATCAAATCATAAACCATAAAAGATATATGTACATATCAAGCAATATTCACATCAAGTTAGATCAAAGGTTTGGATCACTTCATCCATAAATGTATCTATCAACCAACCAAGTATTTCTTGTAACCAGAATACCCTCAAACGCTAAAATCAGATTAGTCAAATAAAGTTAAAGCAAAAGAGGGCACTACATGTGTCCATATGCACCTATGGTTCTTATTGTCACACTCGATAAACCATCATTAGCACCATATAACATAATAGATTTCATCTTGTAACCTTGTATTTATTTTCAATATTCCATAGCATCACTTATCATTAACAATTCACACATACATCAATATCAAGATACAGTTCAACATACTCATAAGCCACACTAAATCATTACATCATATAGCATAATCTATTTATCTCATACCATCATAAGGATATCAAAACATAAACCATAAAAAATATATGTACACATCAAGTAATCAATTCAAATTAAATAAAAAATCTAAATTACATCATCCATACATCTATGCTATGCAATTAGGTCATTCTGACAACTAGAATGCCTTTAAATAGTAATGAACATATTAGAAGGCACTACATTTATCTCTAAAGGTTTAAACTATAAATCCTCAAATTGAAGTTAATTATAATGCAAAAGGATATTTGAATCATGGAAAAAGGTGTTTATGTTGTGTAAGATGAAGGATGTGATACGTTGTCTAAGATGAAGGATGTGAATGATAGAGATTGAAAAAATGAAATAATAAGGAAAATGGAATTATTGTGGTGAGTTATAAAATTGTGGTGTTACTCCATTTGAAATTCACATAGAATATTAAAGTCATAGAGAAACTTCAAGAAAAAGGGTTTAATCTATGGAATTTCAAAAGGATTTTATTATGATTGAGAGGGATCTTTGAATTGTTGTACAAGTTGAAGATGTGGGACATGATTCGAAAGTTAAAGATAAGGAAAATAAAATTATCATATTGAGTTTCAAAGAATTGTTGCTCCATTATGTATTAGGGGTATCAAAATATAAATTATTTTGGGGGTGGGTCATAAGTAATTAGGATGTCCATATGTCTAACGTATATGAGCATGAAATTTTATGATAAATATTGATTTAAGTCGGATTGTTGGTCCTAATATCTAGCAATATGTCTTGATTTAAGTTGGACACACATGGTCCTAATATCTAGGAATCACTAACAACATTGATTCACGAATAGTTTTTATTTTTCACTAATTCATTATGAAAATAGGGTACAATATATTATTTGAATTCCTTGCGCATTTAGTCGATAGTTGTATTTCACTGAGTTTCTCATTTTTGAAGCATGATGGTTGTATAGCTTTCTTATAATTGTTTCATTAAGGTAACTTTATTATCCATTTTTTTTTCTATTTTAAAGTTATACTATTTTTAAATTATAATTTATTTTTTATATAATTTTTATAATAATAAATGAATACTCCCAAAAGTGTAGAGTAAATTGTTGGAAATATATGTTTCAATTTTTTTTTTACAATTGTTTGTATAATTAAAAAGAAAAAAAATATCTTAAAAAAAAATATCAATATAATTTTAAAATTTAAAATTAATTTATAGATATACAAATTTAAAAAAAAATACAATTTAAAGTAAAATATTAGTTTAGTTGGTTAATGCACAGTCTTTAAGATTTTATTTTAAATTTCAAAGTCACAAATTCAATTATTTTACGACTGCATCATTAAAATATAAACTTCCATTTAGCGAAAACAATTTTTGTTTGCCGCCATGTCATGGATTTGGTGTTGAAGCTTTGCTAGCCACGGGATAAAGTAAATGATTTCATTTATTAGACGAATGAAATGACAAAGTGAAAAAAAAAGGATTCAAAACATAGAACTTTAAACTACGTCATTTATTAATAATAATATGAATAAAAGAATCTCGATCCAAAATAATTGATAAGGTATGGACATATGAAGAAAGGGATTTTAATGTTATAATCTTTGTAAAGCCCTATTAACACTAAATTTTTGGGTGGTAGTATATTTAATAACACAACATGGATTAGTCTAACACTAATGCATTACACTATTTAATGATAGCATAATGAATATTCAATTAATTATAGATCATAATCATGGTTCGATTGGCATAGTTATTGGATAATAATTTGATTAAAATTGATAGAAATAATATTTAATATAATTAATTATAAATTATTTAAAATTAAAAAATGATATAATTTTATTCAATAATTCAACAATGATATTTTGAACAATAATTACAATTATATTAAATTTCTGAATTAATTTATAAAAAATATAGATATTATAAAAAAAAATTAATAACGCTCTTAAAATTAACCATACAACGGAATTAATTTATAAAAAAATATAGATATTATAAAAAAAATTAATAACGCTTTTAAAATTAATAAATGTATTATGTTAGAAAATTTGTTTATTCATAGAACTTAATGAGTACAAAACAATATAGTCATGTGGACTAGTTCGAGTGATTAGATGTTTTTTATTTTCATGAGGTGGTCTCAAAGTTGATTCATAGGAATGGATGCCTTTATTATGTGTCTCACTTAATGTTCTTATTGAGATAGGTGGCATAATGAGAACCAATAGTTTTACACTAGGTATCATCCTCGAAATGTAGGAACTCCATAAGGGTTTTCTTGTAAAAATTTGCTTCGGAAAAAAAAAATATAAAAAAAGAAGTCAAAGACATTAAAAAAAGAAAAAATGTCTATGTGTAGTGTTTCTACTTGGAAAGCACAAAATCTTTAAAGTGTTTAAGGAAATAATATATTATACATATATCTACAATTTTTCTACTTTAAATGCACATAATCTTGAAACATAGATTGATGTTAATACTATATGCATGAAACATAATTATATGTGTTTCTTGTTAAATTCTAATTGAAATGCACATAATATAGAAGTATAGATTGATGTTAACTGATGTAATGAGGCCACAATCCACTATGATATCATGTACGCATAGTAATTTTTTTACACAATTGCTATAAAAGAAATTCAATTCTAATATTAAACAAACAACTAGTGTAGTCTACAATTCAAATGAAATGAGCATAAATACACCACAATAATAAAACATTCAACGAAATAACCATAACAACAATATGCACTGTTTATTAAACAAATTGGCCAAGTTCTCAAACCTCCATTACATTTAACAAATCCATGCTGTAAAATTCCTCACCCACTTACTCCTCCATGGACCTCTTCTATGATAACTAAAAGTGCTTTGTCCTTCTCTTGTTTGTAATTTTTATATAGATATTTGGGAATGAAATAGTGAAATCAATCAAATTTTCCTAGATCGATTGGTCTCCCATGGAATGATATCCCACCAATCAATCTTCCATTCCAATGTTATGCTTCATAATTTAATCTATTTGAAATTGGCCTAGTCATCACCCAAACTTCCACAATTAAGGAAATCAGTCCATTGAAATGGATTTTTACCATTGGTTTGTTGTGGTTCAATGGTTTGAAAGTGATCAAAATTTTGATTTCCCACACCATTTATAAAACAAATAAGATAATCAGAGTGCATGGAAGAACAAGACATTAGGCTTTGCACAACAACCATTTTAATCAAAACATTTTGATACTTGAAGTTACCAAGAGTTTCCCCCGGATGGGGTGTCATTATGGGGAATAGTACTATGGAACAAATGGAAAACTGTGTAAACTCTAGGCGCTCTCTGCAACTTCTAAGAATGATGGACTACAAAGGGTATCCACTCCAATTTCGTTATGTTACATGAAGCACATCTTTGAGATGCACGAAGACGATTATCCTTGGAAAATGTTGTACATGGTACTAGAATAACCTTTATAGTTTGATGCAAAGTGCAGTAATGCTGCTACAGGGTCTCATAGGGAGCTGATATGCCAATAAAAACTTAATAGGGAAGGGAATAATATCAGTCAAAGGTCGTAGTATATTCTCAGCCATCTCCTTCGCGTCCCCCCTGGCTTCATTCTCACTCTCTTTTTCTCATTCATTCCTTCTTTCCCCTCCTCCTTGGCACCATGCCTCGGGAAAGAGGAAAATATCATAGGGAAGGAGGATTCTTTTGTGGGTCTAGGCACAGGAAAAGGATCCCTTCCTCTATGAAAAATGAGGCATGAAATGAATTGCATCAACTGGTCGTGCAAGTAGAAGATAAGAGAACGAATGTCTCAACGAGAAGAGGAGTATTGGAGTTTCATAATGGAGTGGGAAGATATGCCTCTGGAAGAAACTGGTGCTAGTGCCAATGCTCTCCCAAAGGATGGAATGAATGTAACCGAGACTACACAGGTTTCAATCCCTCCCATGACTATGGATCATGGCTCACATCAATGTGAAGAAGATGAGTGCTCCCATCAACAAGATTTTATGGATGCAAGAGTTGGTTTTTCAGAGGATCACTTAAAACTTATTTTTGAGCTCCAAAGAAAAATGGATGACTAGAAACGAAGACATGAATCGATGGAAAGGAAGGTGGACCTAATGCTTAATTCATGTTTGACTCGTGCACACCAAAAATGCATCCAGGACCAATTGCATTAGGTTGTCATGACCCCATTATGGCTGGATTCTTCCAAGCACAATCCCCAAGGTAGATTTCCAGGGAATTAAGTCTCTCTTTTTTTCATGTTATCGCTCTGTATGTCTATGAAAATTTATGTAGGAGAATATATTTTCTAATTTTGGTCATTCTCAGTCTTAGTTTTTCAAAACTATGGATGGATTATGTTAACACAAGAATTCGCAGCCAGAAGAGGCTTGCTTCTCCATAAGAAACTAATAACCTCTACATGCATATACATGCTTCTAACCTATCAACTCAAGGTTCTTGATTAGTCTCATCATACAAAAGAGCACAAACATTCCATAGCACCATGGTGCTGCGAAATTGTCTATATAGCATGGTCTGCCATTTTACTACCTAAAATGCTACCAAATATGTTAAGCAGTGCAATGATGGCGCTATGAATGCCATAGGTTGTTACCAAATCCATTTTCATGTCGGATGGTACCAAATATGTCAACGTTGAAGTGATTTAGCTGCGAATTATGATGGCACTACCAAATTGCACGTAGACACACCAAGATGGTGCTACCAAAATTCGCTATCGAAATTATGGCAGAAATCGAATTGTGCAGAGTTATTTTGCAAGGACTCTTTTGCCATTTTTGAGTGACTAACTTAAAACTTGGATTATGATCAAATGAGAAGGTAGTTTTGAAAACAGAAGGAGGTTTTTGTTCATAACATTCCAAATAACAAAAACCTCTCTCATTTTTTGAAATTGTGTTATGGTTTGAGAGATATTAGACATAGAAGTGGCGCTACCAACTGTTTTGCAGCGGCGCTACCGAATTTCCTGTAGCGGTCACGATTTTGATATTTTCCTTGTTGGGAGGTTGCAACCTGTCAAGGAGGATTCGAATGGATTCTCAAGGATTATTTAGATTTCAAGGGACACCTTCACCTAGGATTTAGCTCCATCAAAGGCCTCATGCAATGAGGTGGAAACAATTTATTAATGACTTCCAACAAATTCCTGAAAATTAGTAGTTTGTTGGATTTTTGTCTCTTTGATTGTTGCCACATATCTCCAAGGCTTAGAATCCAATGGAGGAGATGGGATTCGACCTCCTAAGGTTATTTGGATGTTATTTTCTATTTAAGGAAGGAGAGATCTCTTGGAGAGGGGGGATTCATGAGCCAAGAGAGGCTAGAGAGAGTAGGAGCAAGCGGTTTTCATGTGTGTGTTCATTTGTAAGCATGTGGGCATTTTATGATTGTAAGCATTACTGCTATTGGAGACTCATGGGAGCTGTGATTTCAGATTGTAACCCTTTTGTTTATATTTCTTCTTATTTGAATATATTGCAGATTTGAGGATCAAAGTCTGCCAATGATTTATAGATCCCTAAGCAGCAGAGGATCTACTGTATTTTGCCCATCAATCATTGTTTATATTCAAGTATTTGTTGATTCATTAAATTGAGAGGATCTTTGTTTAGTGAACATTCTACCTTATGTTCCTTATTCATTCTTCCACTTATCAACATACAATATTGTTTTCTATTGAGCATCTTTTGTGCCTTCGATGAGTAGGAAGTTTGTGACTCCATTGCCCATTGGTGTAGCCTATTGATCTGTAGTTTGTTGCCCTCTCCCTTTCTTTCTCCACCTTGTTGATCCACCTATTCAAAACCAAAATTATCTTTTACATTATGATGGGTGCTGAGCTTACACTTTAGCAGTCAAAGTGTGACTTTCAGTGCTAACAAATTATATTATGGTTTTTAGTTTAAGCCCCATGGGCATGCATTTTTAGATAGTAAAGACATGGTGCAAGGGTTGATTTCCTCTGTTGGCAACCCCTGTATCAGGTACTCAAGAATGTAATATAATTTTTGGACTCATAAGGTAATGTAATAATATAGCTTACAAAAAAACAAGAAGTTACCAAGAGTTTTATATACCTAACATAGTGTAAATGGTGGTGTATTTTCTATGATATTCATGCTTGGATTACTGACATGCTTCTAATCTAACACCATTATTCTTTTGGAGTTTTGTAGAGCTAATAACAAAAACAAACATACCATTAAATAATTGTTTTTAAATATTATATAGGATAACCTGCCAAACCAAGGATGCTCTTACATCAAACTCTTCTAATTATAAAAATGTGAGCATCTTGCTTACAATAGAGTTGATAAAACAACAATTATTGGATATCTTTGTCTTTTCTTTCTTCTATTCTTCCATCTCAACCACATTATGTACCACTCACCCTTCCTTCTTTTCGACTTTGCATCTTTATTTTTCATCTTTGTAATCCACACCTTTACAATCCACAACTTTTAGCAACTCTTTAGATCTACAATCAACTTTTCCATCTTCTATACCTAATTCACTTTCATTATGATTTCCATCATATCCTATATCACTCACTGCAGCTTATCCTATCACTCACTGCAGCTCATCCACCACTAGCAACTACTAGTGCACATCTTATGCAATGGACCTCATTGCCTCAAACTACTCCCTCTCAATGGTGCTTGGGTCCCAAACCGATTGGTCTCCCATTCCATTGCTATGCTTCATAGTTTAATTAATTATTGGAAAACAACTAACTCATTGACCAAACTACCACGAACAAGGTAATCGATCCATTGAAGTGGAGTTTTTTTCATTGGGTTTTTGTGGTTCAATGGTTCGGGATGTGGTGGATTTTCTATGATATTCATGTTTGGATTGCTTCCATGCTTCTATCTAACACCATTATTCTTTTGGAGTGTTGTAGAACTAATACTGAAACAAATACAAAAGTAACTAAAAAATGTCACATCACTATTGCATTGTATCGTGTGAAATTGATTCATAATTTATTGCATTGTATCGTGTGAAATTGATTCATACTTTCGGTGGTGTACAAGAATTTTATTTGTGGCCCACCATTAATTGTTAGACTAAGTTTGGTTTGTGAAATTGATTCATACTTTAGGTGGTGTACAAGGATTGTATTTGTGGCCCACCATTAATTATTAGAGTAAGTTTGGTTTGTTTTGTTTGCTGGTTAAGTTTGGTTGCCAAGTAATGCTTAAGTCTTTACGTCATTCCCATACATCGATATTATTTGTGATGATTATTTCAGTTTTAAAATTTTATTGCTCTGAAAAGAGTGGAATAGAGTCTTCGTTTTAAGCTCATACATTCACAACGTATTTGACCAGTGACCCCCTCTTTCCTTTTTTTAGGGAGGCTATAATTCCACTGACCCTCTCTTTCCTTTTTTCTAGGGAGGCTATAATTGTTAGAATTCTCACAGTATTGTCATCGATCTGATAATAAGACTTTAATTGCCTTAATCAATTGCATGCAAGGAAAAACAACTTGTTTCAATTTACTTAACCAATGGCATGCCGGTAAAAACAAGTTGTTTCAATAAATAAATATATATATATATATATATATATATATTTTGCAAATTTTGAATAAATGCAAACACAATTCCTTGGTTTATGAACACTAATCAATAATGATATAATGTAATATATACTTAAAGTATTTACTTTATTTGTTACCAAAAATAATTTGGTGATTTTTGTTAGTAAAAGTTATTTAGTGATTTTCTATAGTATGAGTATAGTATGAGTGTTAAAAGGTGGAAATATTTAGAAAACATTATTAATAAAGTAATTTTATATTTAAATAATACTAGCAAAATGTTTTTTAATTGGTCAAATTTATTTAATTATTACATAAATAAAAGAAGAAATTTATAGAAAATAATATTGTTGTTTAAGAATTTTTTATCTAAATTACATATTCAATCAATTAGTTGGAAAATGATAATGATTGAGAGGAGAAAGCATGGAAGAGGAGAAAATAAATGGATGTCATAAGGTAGGTATAATATCTAGGGTTTTTGAGGGAGGGAAGAAGTACATCAAGTTGTCTAGGTTAGAGAGGATTCCCCTTTTGACAGAATGGATTGCGGATTGTGTGAAAGCATTAGCTTGGAGAGTTTTGATTGGCTATAGTGAACTTCTCTTGTGGGTGCATTTTTCTAGGTTTTCATTTCAACTCTACAACCAAACTATTCCAAAACTCGCTAGGAAGAAGTTGGTGTGTTTTCAATTTGTGTCATTGGAAACCTTACCCAGGGAAGGAACTCCTTTTATCCTTATCCTAACCTCAATTTCAATGGATTTTTCCAAAGGAGATTACCTTTGAGTGGGTAAGCCATAGATGGAAATATATCTTGGAATATGCCGCCTCCTTTTTGGTTGTAGCCATTGCCATGAGCATGGTCATTTGTTTTGTAGTTTCCTAGTTAAGTGAGAAACGATTCAAAATTGCATGAAATCTTGTAGATCCAAAGATGGTCAGTATGGTACGAAGGTGATATTATCTATAGAGAAAAGTGACAATTTGAAATAACGTGACTCTCCATCACGTGATTATATCTAGATTTGGATCTAAAGCAGAGGGATGTTTTTGGATATGGGGATATTAGTATTCATGTAAATGACCAAATGGTAGAACATCATATCCCTTCTCCTCTTGTACATGGTCCGCATATTATTGATACAATGAATCTCCAAAAATATTGTTATGAGGGGGTAGGATCAAGGGAACGCTTGAATGTTGATTACATAGAAGTAGCTCAAGTAGGAAATCAAATAGAAGAATGGGTGGAAATCCTTCGTCAATGCATCAATTCTCTTGTTAATGAAATAGTGGATGAATTATCCCAACACTTGGAGGATATTTATTCTTTTCCACTTATGATTAGCAACGATATGGATGCTATGTTCCCTGACCTAGTGCATCCTATGAAATAGATTTTAATGTATAGTTGTTCTCTTATTAAGTCAATAGAAAATCAAGTGCTCCCACCTAGTCATGCAAAGGAGGTGGTTCCAATAGATTTTTCCTCTACTCACAAGGATAAAGACTCAGTTGGATTTTTTTTTCTATAAAGCATGATTTTTTTTTCTATAAAGCATGTTGATATAAATAAAATTTGGAAGAGGGTGATCCCTCTAAAATTAGGTTTTCTTTACATCTAGTATTATCTCCTTCTTTAATGTTAGCTCCCTCACATGCTAAAATCTGGGAAAAAGATAAGCTTTTTAAGGTAGGCTCTAGGAAGTATCTTCAAGTAAAATTGGATTCCTTTTTTGGAAAACACTTCCCACATATGATTGATACTAAGAGTTCATGGCATTATTGGAAGCATTAATATTCTTACACTTTATTAAGTCTTATACACTTGGTTTCAAGGTCTAATTTTATGAGATAGGAAATAGTTGTATATCCTTTTATTTATTTCACATTTTGACATTAGTGACATATATGTTTCCAATTATAATGGTGTAACATTCTATACTTTGTGAAAGAAATCATAGCATCTAATCCATAATTGAGGATTTCACCTTTAAAGGGAATATGAAAAATATTGGAAGATTCCACCTTGAAGGGAATATGCAAATTATTGGAGGATACCACCTTGAAGGTATTATGAAAAATGCATGTAATTGCTTTGTATTTCAATATTTTTTTGGCCTTATGACTTGGATGTAAGCATGTTTATACATACTTCTTTTTATTGAATATTGAAAAAAATTGAGGTTTTTTTATTTTTTTACGGAGATGATAGTTTTGGATGATTTTTAAAATAAGGGGTATAATATAAGCTTAGAATTAATTTGATTAATCATAAGTAATTTGAATATAATTCCCATAGTTTATTTAGTGAATAAAATTTGATGCAATTGGGAAATTTGGAATGTTATTTAGAGCATTAAAAATTATTCTAAAATTTTGACTTATCATTGTAATTTTATTTTCTTAACAATTGTAAATATTATATTTGTGTATCTTATTAAATAATTTAGTTGATTGTTACATGGAAGTTAGTTTAGTTGATTGTCACATGGATGTTAATTTGTTAAATTGAGAATGTTGATTTTCATTTTTAAAATCATATTATTTTTAATTTTAATATTAATTTGAGATATTTTTTTTATATTTTTAGAATAGTTATAATTATAAAAAAAAATTTCAAAAACATTTATCTTTGAATTTTTAAGGTCTAACCAAAAACACAAATTTATGTTTTTTTTTTTGTGGTTATTTTATTTCAATTGAATAGATGGGATAGAAAAGTTATTTTCCTCTCATATCATATGCTATTAATAATGTTTGTTTTAATATATTTCAAAATCATGTTAAAGTTTGTATATGTTGATTAATTGGGTTGGTTGTCATTGATGTCAACCCTTGAAGAAAGTCTGGTAGCACAATGGTTTGGGTAATGGACCCAAGTTTGTTTGATGGATAATAGTATGAGTTTTGATATATTTGTAGGAAAGACTATTCTATATGGATAGTACATGTCATGACATTTCCAATGGTATGTGGAACGTCACATAACTCCTCACGGTTAGAGAGTTATGGCCATGTGAAGTTGGAGAACCCTCATGAGTCATCTAGAAGCCCCAAAAGGTCAA
>SNQJ01S0015828.1:30997-76577 GCA_010110895.2 Picea sitchensis | reverse complement strand
ATTATCTTTAGAAATGTTTCACTTATGCTTTCATGGCCTTTATTGTTCTCATGCATTTTTATTACTCAACCTTGCACTTGACTATTTGAATTATTGTTAAATCTTAAAGTTATTTTATTTGGATCACAATGAACCGATGGTTGAATGGTTGATGATTATAGTTGATAGTTGGCTTATAATTGGATTAGCGGGATTTAGACACCTCCTTGTTCCTCAGAAAAATCGCCAATACTAAGACCTTAAGTGGTCAAGATCAATCAGATGAATCATGNCACAATAGTTAAATGCTTTTAGTGCTCATAGATTTAATTATTGATTGCTCGCTTAAGAGTAATTTAGTCTTTTAGGGGATTCTAAAAGGGATGGTAATTGCTTTTGATTTTCTTTTTATATATTATTAAATATTCCTATATTAAAGTAAAATATGAATGAACTTGCTTATAGTCTACTGGTTACAAAGCTTGATCACCTGCTATTGATGTTGGCCTTGGAAACCTGAATTGGAAAGTTACTAATGAGGATTGGAATAGACTAATTATCTTTAGAAATGTTTCACTTATGCTTTCATGGCCTTTATTGTTCTCATGCATTTTTATTACTCAACCTTGCACTTGACTATTTGAATTATTGTTAAATCTTAAAGTTATTTTATTTGGATCACGATGAACCGATGGTTGAATGGTTGATGATTATAGTTGATAGTTGGCTTATAATTGGATTAGCGGGATTTAGACACCTCCTTGTTCCTCAGAAAAATCGCCAATACTAAGACCTTAAGTGGTCAAGATCAATCAGATGAATCATGGAATTGAACATTTCTTATGTGTCCTGGAGGTCCTAAGCATGCAGGATATTGGACGAGTAGTTCTTTTAATATTCAGTGACATGGTTAATCAATTATTAATATTTTTCTTCAATTGATCGTGATGTGTTGATTTGTGTCGTTGTTTATTACGATGATGTGTTCATTATGTGCAACTATTAATTATGATGATGCATTTATTTGTGTCATTATTTATTATGATGATATGTTGATTATGTGCCACTATTAATTATGTTAATGCATTGATTATGTTTCTTTATTAGTTATGAATATGTATCGCTTGTGCTGCTATTAATTATGTTGTGACGATTTTAATATCCTAATGCGAAGAAAAAAAATATTTACATATTGTACATCACTATTCATTGTCGTAACGAAGGGTTCATTACAAATGGTATCAGAGTGGGTTCAACCCTACGACTTGGGATCATTATGTCTTCCAGTGTATTAAAAAATTGATTAATAACTTATCGCTAATTAAAATTGAAAATTTTCCATGCAGGTAATCCTGGTTAGAGGACATCGTGGAGGTAGACGACGTGGTTCTAGGGGAGAAGGTGTGACGCCTCCAGTAGAATCCACGCTAGAGGGGTCTAACCCCCAAGGAGAAGAACACGTCATTGAGCAGGAGCAGGTTGTGGTGGTGGATGTGGTTGGTTTTATGAGATCCTTCTAGAGGATGTGAGAGGCCCTGATTAACCGAATGGATAGAGATGAGGCTAGAGCGTTTGTATCCAATGAGGTTTCATAGTTTTCTCCAGCTAGTAGTGGTAGCATCCACAAAGAACTCAAGAAGGTGAAGTTTCCCAAGTTCATGGGTGCTACGGACGACTCAACAACCAAGGTATGGTTGGAGAACATGGCGATGTGCTTTTCACTTTGTGAATACACCTCCAACATGAAAGTCTGCATGGTGCTCTTTCAGTTGAAGGGAAATGCTCTTCTATGGTGGAAGATGCTCCTACCTCAACCAAACATGGTCGTCGAAGACATGTCATGGGAATTGTTTGAGGAACAGTTTCGGGAGAGGCATTTTTCAGAGGAATTCATTAAGCTCAAACTCAATGAGTTCAACACCTTATGATAGGGTGGTCATATGGTGTCAGAGTATGAGGAAATATTTATGGAGATGCCTCAGTATGCTCTACATATGAACACGGAGAATATAAAGGTCAACAAGTTTGTGTTCAGCATTAACTTCAATATTTGTGCGAAGGTGAGGATCCTAATGCCTCAGATGTTGCACGATGCAGTCCAGAAGGCCCTCATAGCTAAGGAAGAGATGACCAATGGGGGTCAGAGAAAGACTTCTACAAGAACAATTAGACAAATGACATCAGGTGCGCAGCAACATCAGACACCAACCAGTTATACATCAGGGTATCGAGATATGTTCAGAGGATCCACATTCACGATACCATGATGACTGACTCCTCATCAAATGAATCCCTATAGAGGACCACCGCATCAACAACAATGTCGCCTGCAACAGTAGCAGTTTAAGCCTATTCAACAGAACATACCAACATCTTAGACTGGTAGACCAACAACTTCTACTTCGGGGACTAGGACTATTGGACCAAAGACTGCATGTTAATCATGTGGAGAGCCACATTTCCAGCAAGACTATCCTATTTAGAAGGCCAGGGCGGTTGGATCAGTAGGACACACTACAATTGGAGATTTGGGAAAGGCCCACAAGATTCATGCAATGGTGAATAACCGCCAGGTCGAGCACCAGTTCACTGTGCTCGATATGTGAGGTACTAGCATTGAACAAACTTTTAGTATTTTCATAGATCTCGGTGCTACAAATATATTTATTTCTAGTGCAACGCTAAAGAGAATCAAGGTAAATGAAGTCAAGCAGGATGAGTTTAGATACGTATAGATGGCTTTAGGTGCCAAACAAAAGGTTGGAGGAAGGCTTACAGACTGTAGCATTGACTTGGGAGATTTTGTAATGCAAGTTGACCTATATGTCACGATCTTAGAATATTATGACATAGTGATTGATATGGACTGGTTGGAATCACATGACATGATACTCAACTGTAATATGAAATATTTAAGTTTGACCGATGATGTGGGACAGAGAAGAGAGATTGTAGGAAGAAACGAGGAAGTGTCCTTGAGGTTCATTTCTTCCCTATAGCTAAAGAAGAGCATGCGCAAAGGATGTAAGTTATATGCAATATTGGTGCTAAACTAAAAAGGAGAGGCAAAAGGATTAGAAAACCTTCCATTAGTGCGAGAGTTTGCGGACATGTTTCCAGAAGAGTTGCTAGGTTTGTCACCCGAAATAGAGTTGGAGTTTACAATCAACTTGAAACCTAGAACTGAACCAATAATAAGAAAGCCATATCGGATGTCAACGCCTGAGTTACATGATTTGAATATGAAATTGAAGGAATTGTTGGACTTTGGACTTATAGGTCCAAGTGTGTCACCATGGGGTGCACCTATCATTTTCATAAGAAAGAAGGACGGATAGTGGAGACTTTGTATTGAATACAATCAATTGAACAAGGCGACGATCAAGAACCAGTATCTGATGCCAAGAATAGAGTATTTGTTTGATCAAATGATAGGCACGAAGGCATTTTCAAAGATTGACTTGAGATCAGGATATAACCAGTTATGAATTAAAGAGGAAGATGTTCCTAAGACCTCATTCAAGATGAGGTTTGGACACTACAAGTTTATCGTTTTACTGTTTGAAATTAAAAACGCCATGTGGGTATTCATGAGTTTGATGAATTGGGTGTTTTGTGAATACTTGGAAAAATTTGTTCAAGTATTCATTGATGACATACTGATATATTCTCGGATGAAAGAAGAAAATGACAAAAATTTAAGATTGGTAATACAGTGTTTACGAGAAAACAAATTATATGGGAAACTGTCCAAATGCTCTTTTTACCAATTGTAGATTCATTACTCGGGGCACGTTATGTCCGATGAAGGTATAACTGTGGATCCAACGAAAGTAGAGGCTATTATGGAATGGTATGCGCCAAATAATGTACAAGAAGTATGCAGATTTATGGGTTTAGTAGGGTATTATCGACGTTGCATCGAAGGTTTTTCAAAGATAGAAAATCCGATCATGGAATTGCAGAAGAAAAACAAGAAGTTCGTATGGACTGAGAAATGCATGGAATAATTTCAAAGTCTCAAGGGGTTATTGACAACAACATCGATACTGAAAGTCCCCGACATGGAAAAGAAATTCTTGGTGTGCACATACGCATCCGTGGAAGGTTTAGGAGGAGTATTGATGCAAGACGGTCGAGTGATCCCTTACATCTCAAGGAAATTAAGAAAGCATGAGGAGAACTACGCAACACATTATTTGGATTTATTGGAAATTGTATATTCCTTGAGAGTTTGGAGACACTATCTAATTGGACGAAAATTCGAATTAAAGACAGATCACTGTGGACTACAAATTATATTTACACATAATGACTTAAACACATGACAGAGGTGCTGGTAAGAACTACTTAGTGATTATGAATTCAAGATTACTTACATAACAGGTATGGTGAATAGAGTGGCAGATGCATTGAGTTAGAGACCACACATAGTCTCGGTAATACCTATTCAGATGAATCTTCGAGAAAATATTCTAGATTTACAGATTGACGATGATTGGTACAAAGAGGATAAATAAAATACTAGACAAGATACCATGGTGGTACTGCAATTTGAAGGTTATTCCTTAGATAATGATGGGTTTTTTAGATTTAAAGGAAGGATTTATGTATCACCTAACGATGGATTGAAAAATTTGATCTTAAGTAAATCTCATAGAGCAGTATTCATGGCTCATTCAAGAGTCACGAAGATGAAGGAAGACCTTAAGCCTTTACTCTTTTGGAAAGGAATCAAAATTGACATAGTTAGTTACGTGGTGAGATATCTGGAATGTCAGCCACATGTTATTCCTGAATCAAAATGGAAGGTCATTTCGATGGACTTTGTTGTTGGGTTTCCACTGACGACAAAGAGACATGACTCAATTTTTGTGGTAGTTGACACTTTGAAAAAGAGTGCACATTTTATTCATGTACGTACGACATATCAGGCACCAAACGTAGCTAGAGTTTTTGTCAACGAGATTTTAAGGTTACATGGTTTACCAAGAAGGATCATATATGATAGAGGAACAATGTTTACAGGGAGATTTTGGACCAATTTCCAAGAGGCTTTGGGAACACAACTGAACTTTAGTACAACATATCACCCCGAGACATACGGGAAGACAGAAAGAATGAACCAAATTTTGGAAGATATGTTTGGTATGTATGTAATGGAACATTAAAAATGTTGGGAAGAGTTATTTCCATTGGTAGAGTTTGCATAGAACAATATCTATCAAAGTACCATTAAGATGGCACTGTTTAAGTTTCTATACGGGTGACCGTGTCGGACGCCATTGAGTTGGGATTGACTTGAGGATAGGGTCCTGGTGGGGCTAGAGGTGATCCAAGAAATGGAAGAACAAATGAAAATGATAATACAAAGTATTAAAGAGGCACAAGATCGACAAAAGAGTTATGTTGATTCACATCACATTGACCGCAATTATGAAGTTGTCGATCGAGTTTTCTTGTGGGTGAGACTGCACAAGAGTTCGATCAAGTTTGGAAAGGGTGCTAAACTCTCTCCTAGGTTTGTGGGACCTTTCAAAGTTCTGAAAAGGAAAGGACTTGTGGCCTATCGACTAACCTTACCTGATTATTTGAGGCATATGCACGATTTTTTTCATGTATCTATTTTGAGACATTATGTTAGTGATCTTACACATGTGATTAACATGCGTTCATTGCAGGTGTCCGATGAGAGTGCTCTCACGGCGTAGCCAATCCGCATTTTGGACCATCACATTCAACAACTATGACATCGAATAGTCAATCAGGTCAAGGTCCACTGGGACAATATAGTACACACTCGACTACATGGGAGGACGAATATGACATGCATCAACATTTTCCTTACTTATTTGATAGACTAGAAATATAGATCTTGTCAAATACTTTTATTTATGCATTTTATATATTGCACAACTTCAGTACAAAGTTTAAAACAATAGAGGGTGTATGTAACATCCTTCTCTTGCGAGCACATGTTATCGACTTATTATTTGAGGACACTTGCTTGAAAGTGATCCAGTTATAGTACATGGTTATTTGTTTTGCTTATGGATTTTTACGATGATGTTGATGTTTGTGATTTAATGTTATTTGATATATATGTATTTATAGATGTTATTGACGAGTTTTCCATAAGTGTGCAGGACACTTGAGAGATTATGGATGCCGAGGGCATTAATGGACCTCCTTGGACTCTGAATTGAGTCAGGGAGTGGATTGTATTGGTTTGAGTATTTCATTTATGCATATGTGACATGTGATTAAGTATAGTATGATTTTGTATATGGATCAATAACAATGTTTTGTTAATGAATGCAGGCTGACAAATGCTTTCTAATATGACTCACATAAGGAGTAAGGGGGCCATGCACATAGACCAGATATTGAGGGAGAGGTGTGGAAACATCCTTATCACATCCTACTAGCATTCCCATTGTGGCTTGAATTGTACGTTAACGATTACCTAGATCGATAGGTCCATGATGTCGCGAGGGAAGACTGATGCAGTCGCTCACGAAGATTCTAAGGGGTACACAATAACGTCGAGTCCTTATTCCTTAGAAGCCCTTAGTCTGTCACAAGTTATTCCAAATGGAGTACTAACTCCAAGGGTTCGACAAATACCAAAACCAGTCAAAGGCAAGTGGCACCCTTGGAGCACAGAGTGCATCTTGAAGGACACGTCACGTAAATAAAACTTGTGCCAGTAAATCTAGGTGGCCTAGGAAACCTTGAGAGAATAATTAAACCTTGAATAAAAAATAAATTTAGGCCTTTCCAGATTTAATTAATTAATTAAGGATTGAAATTATTAATTGTAAATCCCAAGTGAAAGACTAAGCCTATTCAAAAATTAAACCTAAGTCTAAGTTTGGTAAGAAGACTAAAACTAAATTAAAAATTAAATTAAAAAAAGGAATGAAGTAAGAATTAAGAAAAGGTGAAATATATCTAAAGATTTGATATAAGGCACACATGTGCAAGAAAATATTAAAAGAAAGTTTTAAATTAAGAAAAAAATAAAGATGAGAGAATAGGGTATGCATAGAAAGGAATATAGAGTCTAGCTACCACTAGTTTAACTAGAAGAAGACTCTTATTTTAACTCAACTCGGATTTAGTGAGGCGTCGATCAGTGAATGAGAATATGGGGAATAAAGAGGCAACTAGGAGTGATTTAAGGATTACATTTAGGAAAGGTGAGGAAAAATGACTTTTAATTAAAATATAATATGTAAATATTTGTGCAAATTGGGGAGAGGGTGACAAGTGTAAGCGGGATAAAATTCCAATTTATTTAATTAAAAATCAAATTAATTGTGTCAGTGAGAGAATTCCTATAAAGTAAATGGTCGGGATGGGAAAGGGGGATGATTGGTTATTGGTAAATTTATGTTGCTTAATTATTTTTGACTGGTTTTTCTTGTGAGAGTTGGGATACCCAGCTTGAGAGAGAGTAGTGGCTCTACCTCTAGAGGATTTTTGGTTTTGTGTGTGTGTCCCCCTTGTTTCTCGGGGGATAAGGGAGAAGAAGAGTAACTCTAGAGTTGTCTAGGAGGGACCAGTGAAGTGTCAACAATTAGTAAGCGAGAGAAAGGAAGGAACACCATTTGAGGAAGAACATCTTCAGATTTTTTTCGTAGTCGATTACGATATTCTTATTGCGCTTGTAATTGTAATAGGAATTAAATTGTGCATGTGGTTTAGAAATTTTTATGTAGAAATTAATTAAATAATAAATTTAATGGAGAAATTACTAAGTGGACAAGTGTTTAGAAGTGTGTTAGCCCTAAAATAAGGAAAGTGGGTTAAGATGGTTCAAAGGTAACCCCTTGAGGAAGCTACTTGAAATTATAAATAAGAGGCAAGACTCTCTCAATTTAATAACACTTGAGCATATTGAATATATACAAGTGACTGAGGTAACCAAAGGATATCTAAGACGAATTTCAGAGGGAAGGTGAAGTAAAGAATGCCGAAATTCAAGGGAGGATAAATTATTTTGATGATGCTTTCTAAGGTATGTTATTTACAGGTCATCTCACCATTTTCGAAACAACTTTGTTTCTAGAACGATTCAGACCATGCAATTGGGATTTCATTGAGGAAACATATTCAAGTATATGTGACAACAATTTCAGCTTGTGGGTCGTTTTATTTTTGGAGTTACACTCTGTGGAAAATAGGGTTAGTAGCTAGTCCTGAAACTAGTCGAAAACAAGTGTTTCGGGTAAAAATGTCATAACTTCTTCATAACAGATCAAAATTCAGTAAGACCAAATGTATTGGTTATAGTACAGTCTGTAGTATTTTTTGTACAATTTTCATATCCATTCAACAAATATGTTGTGTGGGTTACTCTCTACAAGTTCGCTCTCTAGAATAAGCCAAAATTCAATAAGGTATGCCATTTTTGCTACAAATCCTTTTCAGAGAGGCTCCAAGCAGTGAAACCTGGAGGAATTGCATAAAAGAAACTGAAGGACATTGTATACTATTTTTATATCTTTATTCATTACATGTACATAGTTATGATTATTTCAATTTAGGGTTGTTGACTAATCCAAATTAGTCATGTGAGACTAAAGTAAAGTTTGATGAAAATGATAGTCTCTTGTTGTTAAAGTTAAGGAAGTCTTGCAGGTATGTGATCATATACACCAGGTCTATTACAGATTTACAAATCAGATTTGGATGATGAAATCGATGAGAGATGTTGGTTGAGGTACATGTTGGGTACATGGTTGAGACAAGTAGTTGATGAGTTGGAACATACATGATGTGTATAGTTGATGATGTTGGTACATCTTGATGAGTCGTAGTTGATGATTATTTGATACATGATTGGTACATACTTGGTACATGGTTGGAGGGACTTGTTAGTAGTATTGTTTACACATGGTTTATGAATGATGTAGAATACTTGTATTGGTATATTATTAGAAGCACATATTGATCTTGGTGATGATTATGAGTTGTTGTGTTATGCTTGGTTGATGCACATATTTGAGAGTTGTCTTGGTGATTGTTCTTGGTGAGTAGATCTGATTTGGTTGATAAGATTGACGAGATAGGTTGTTTGGACAGGTTTTTGTGACAGGTTATTTGTACACGTTTGGTGCATGTTTAATGCACTTGTTCATGGTACAGGTTGAGGTACAGGTTGGTGCATGGTTGATGCACTTATTTATGGTACAGGTTGATTACAGGTTGGTGCATGGTTGATGCACTTTTTTATGATACAAGTTGATTATAGGTTGAGGAATAGGTTGATCCATGGTTGATGCATGGTTCAGGTTATTGGTACTTGTTGTTTGGTGCAGTTTGATTGGTACACGTTTACAACAGTATATCTCACAGTGATAGTGTGGCAGTGGTTCCATCTTTCTACTTAATCGTCAGGGCAGTTGGACGGGGAAGGATAGGTGGTTGTATCCACCTTCCGGTTGTAGCCAGAAAACATAGGGGGTTGTAGCCTCCTTCTGGTTATAGCTAGAGAATAGGGGAGTTGGGTCTTCCCTCAGGTTGTAGCTTGAGAAACTAGGGGGTTGGAGCCTCCTTCCAATTGCAGCTAGAAAACAAAGGAAGTTTGTGCTTCCAATGAATGTAATTCTTAAAGACATATAAGAAAAAGCATTATGTGGTTTTCTCCCACTTTGGTTTTCCACTTAAAAACACTGGTGTATTGTGTATGTGTATGATTTCTCAGTTGTTCATTGTTTATTTACTCAAAAACTATTGGATGATAATGCTACATTGATTTAACACTTGCATTTTATGGTTAAAAAGGATTAAGTTTCTCTATTATTGATTCACGCCCCCTCTTAGTAATCCAACAATTGGTATCAGAGAAGCTTCCTTTAGGAAATAGTTTAATTACTGGAAGGAGATTATGGATTATTCTGAGAATGGAGTACCACTGTTTAATGGCCAGAATGGTTTAAAGTATGAGTTATGGAGTGGAAGGATGAAAGTATTTTTACAGGCACAAGGGATATTATATTTGGCTATCAGTCATTACAAGATATGATAGTTCAAAAAGGGCAAAGACTACAACCAAGAAGAAATTGAAGAAGAATAACAAAATAATAATGGATTTCTTCTAGGAAGGATTACCTAATCCGATAAGAGAAAAGGTTGGTAAATTTTCATCATCCAAGGAACTATGGGATAAGTTACATGCCATATATTATTCACCCATCGCAGATTCAGAAAATTCCAAAGACGATGCAAATACAGATAAAGAAGAATCAAGTTCACCATGTCAAACAGATTCAGAAGATGAAGAGTACATAATAACCAGAGATATGTTGTTTTGATTTAATTGTGAAAAATGTGGACATCTTGAAATATAATGCGATGAAGGAAATGAGACAGAAAAACTAATTGAAAAGGAAGACACCTATGATGCATAATTGATTATTGCTTTAGATGAACTAAGAGAAGAAAACAAGTCACTCAAGAAAGAATTGATGAAACAAAATGAAAGCATTCACATTTTTGAAGAAGTTCAACAACAAATGAAAGTGTTCACATTTTGAAGAATCCCAATATGTCATCAATAACTTAAGAACTCAAATAGAAGAACCCATAAAGATCTAAGAAAATATTGAATATCAAAAAGCAGTATTTGGAATCCAAACAGCTAGCAAAGACGGCATGAAGAGAAGCAAAAATGATAGAGAATATATTGACATATCATCATAAATGAAACAACCAACGAATGAACCAACTTGAGGAAGAGTTTTTTAAAGAAGAAAAGAAATTCAATAGCCATCAGATTAAAAATTCATCTTGAAGAAGAGAAAAGAACAAGAAGTCATGAAGTATCGACATCAAGAAAAAGAAGAAGAGGTTGAGGAGTTTGAAGAAGAACTTGTCACATTGAGAAGTAAAATTGGCTGCCTCAACAAGAACGCTGAAGAGACAAAAAACATCCACACGAGTAGAGAACGAAGAGAAGCACTTTAGGTTGCTAGAAAATAAGAATGAAGAAAATAGAAAGAGTTATGCGTATACTCAAAGGAAGGAATCATGGTCAATTAGAATCTAAGAAAACTATTGAAGACAGTATCTTCAAGAAGATCATCCATGTTCAAGCCACAAAGAATATTCAATCATGATCATGACTCAGTCAAGGCATAAATTTATAAGGATTCATAATTTCACAAAGAAGATCATTCCCATGTATGCAAATTTCTTTTTATGGTCATTGTTTTTATTGTACTAATTCTTTTATTACAAGGTTGGCAGTGTGGATTATGTAAGAAATGTTCAAGCAAGAAAATGCCTATGTGGTCATATTACAACATTGAATGTTACAATGTCATAAGTGTAACATCTCAATCGTTATGATTACACGTGACACAAAAGTGCATTCTTTTGTTTTGTTTTAGGGCAAGAAGGCAAAGATGACAACAATTAAACCACACAACTTGACGACGAAAACAACTTATACATTCAGGAAACACACAACAATGACCCAACATACTATCACATCATGCAACCGGATGAAACATGCGATAAACAAAGGAAAACAAACAACTACCTTCCCGACACAAGGAAGTCGATGCCTACAAGCTAAAGGGAAACATCAACAGTCCCAAAACAACGACTTGACGACTAGTAACTAGAAACCTTTATGGCGCATAGACCAAACACGTTAAGGTGTTACAAACCAAATGCCAACCTCAAATACAATGAACAATTCCCACATCGGGAAGCACATATTCCCACCAGGTTATCCTTCGCCTCTACCTGTTAGGGCACATGATGATCGCTTCATTAGGAATCATTCCATCACCAAGTGATAGGCGTGATAGTAACCATGGCGCAACGTAACATGCCTAGACCAATATCCCAAGAAAATCCAACATGCTAGGAGATCAAATTAACTGACAAGGAAACTGTACCCACACACCCAAGCAACAAGTTTATAGGACGCAAGATGACATGACTTTATTTAAATTTGCGCGAATGACTGGAGGATTCTTGTTTCCTACAAGGAAACATGTATGGTGAAATGACTATGACCAACCACCCTTTCTAGCTCGACTTAAGGCGCAAGGAGCATAGTTGCCAATTAACTGTTAACTATTAATAGTTTTAGTTGATAAAACTACTAATCCCTCAACCATTAAGCTTACGCAAGATAGTCAACTATTACACCAACACACCATTATGTTTAACAATCATAGTAATCCAACAATTATAACTCTGTCCAACAAATGATAATCCTATTACGTTTAATAAAAATCAATAAATCTTAAAACTTTTACATCATTTAACCTTAATAAAGATTATTATTTTCTATAACAATCTACTTCTCTTTTCTTCCAGGTTCAATTTACTTAAAAGGGTAAATTAGTTAAGGTATTTAAGTGTAAGTAAAAATTTGGATTAAAGGTTCCACGATGAAGAAGGTTTATGTGAAGTTGTTCTTATTGGGAAAACAATATTATTTCACTCGATAACAGTTATATGCTAATGTTGTCTAACATCAAAGATAGTGTTGTCTACTAAGAGTGGTATCGTTGTCTATTAACCACATGAGACTGTTTATATCTATATCTATATATATATATATAATAAAATGCAGTCAACCAACCATAAAGCGGTCTATTAATTAAAACATTGTCTAACACAGGTGGTTGTACAATTAAATAAATTCACAGAGTTTACAATTTATCATTGTTGTAGTTTATGTATAATTCGCTGACAATAAAAACCTTCAAATCACAGTCACCCACATTACAGATAAATCGTTGACCATAAATATTCAACTATCTATCCTTTGATACTATTCCTCACTACAACACAACATTTATCAGTCATCAAAAGGCTCAACTATTTTATAGTCACACTGCCACCAATGCACAGTCACAATCGCTGACAAATACATAGTCATACAATGCAATAACTTCACCCAACCAAATACACAATCAAAATGTAACCATGAACTCGTTGTCATTCATAAATTTGGGGATATCGTTGTTGGATACAACTCTATCAAATTCATGGATATCACGGAGAATATAACCTCTATCTATCAATCCAGGGGATTCACTACTAGAGGATATATAAAATCATTGACCCACCATTTAAAACACTTTCATTCATAGATAGAGTTATTACATATTAAAAACATTGGTTGTCATTATATATTAAAAACGTTGGTCGTCATTAAACATTGGTTGTCATTAAACACTGACTATCATTACATATTAAAAACGTTGGTTGTCATTACATATTAAAAAYGCAAACATTATTATGGTAAAAATGCAGTTATTCACTGGGTAAAATGCAGTCAATATTATGGTAAAAACGTAGTCTATCTCATGGTTAAAACGCAATCATTATCAGGGTAAAAATGCAGCCAATCTTATAATAAAAACACAATCATTTTTATGGTAAAAAATCATGGTTGATTAATACGCAGGTGGAGTAGTCAATGAAAAACATAGGTAAAATATTCATGGTTGATTAAAACTTAGGTACAACATTCAAAGAAACACGCTGGTAAAATTTTGTGGTGGATTAAAACGCCTGTACAACAACCAATGAAAATCGCTTGGTAAATTAGTGAAAAGAAAGGGGTATGAACTCTATCAATCAAACTTCTCAGCCATGTAACATTGTTGGGGTAAATTCAATTTGATGTACATAAAACATTATTACAACAAGAAAATCGCAGTCACTAAAAATTTCAATAGTAGTCACTGCCTCCCAAAAACGTTGTCATTTTATTACATCGTAGTCACTACATGTAATCGCAGAAAAAATGCCCAACTAAGCACTGAGATTCATCACCAAAAATCGCAGAGATGATACCGAACAAGTGTTGGGGTTTATCAATAAAATCGTAGGAGTAATACCAATCAAGCACTGAGTAATATGCCCATAAATCGCAGAGATAAAGCACAAAGATATTCCAACAAAAGATGCAAAGATAAATAATTCCGCAATGAATCAATCAATGCAAGGATGCTTATTCTCATAAATGCAGGGACAAGTAAGGGATAGACAGACGGGAAAAAAATTATCCCTCACTCATCATCCATGCATAGAAAAGTAGGGCATTTGAATCTATAGGTCTTTAAACACCAAAGTGACGACCGTCGATTCGTCTCCTAGTCGACTTCTCAGGCACGGACTGATGACTAAAGGGGTAAGGGAAAAACACAAAATTCTTCGTAATAATCAATAAAACAAATACAAAACAATAATAGAAATCAGGGTTTGGGTTTGCCAAGGAAATCAACTCAAAATGCAGCGAGTGTAAGGCTCAGATGACTTTAAGTTCCTTGATTAAAAACGTGGAGTAAAACACAATTCTTTACACAATAGAAGTACAATAATGAAAGAGCTAGAACAATATTAATATACCATTTAAAAATAAGCACATGACTACCATAGACAAATGCGATAGCTCCGAGTCATTGTCCCGCGTGCGGTCCATCCAACTCCCACTTGCCGATCGATGTGACCTCATCGCTACCTCCAACCAGTGCTAGCGGTAATCTTCTTCCCCCTGAGCCCCCCGAGTTGAAAAGGGGCCACAAACACAATACCAGAGAACCGCTAGAACCCATCTCGCCTTGCAAGGTCGAGCTACCACTTGTTACCCGAGCTGGGTATCCCAACTCCCACAAGATAAGTTCAGTCAAGACAAAAATTCAACAGTGTAACATTGCACATCAAGATGAGATCGATACTCCTCCTCCTCCCTCCTTTTTATAGAGTTTTGCAAGTAATTAGTTTCCCAAATTCTCATTAAATTCCATTTTCATTTAATTAATTAGGAAAAACCTCCCCCGTACAAATGTCACCCATCCCCTAGTTGCACTAGGAATTCAATTTTATTAATTAATTAATTATTCCTATTTTCTTCACCCGCCTAAAATTATTCCTAAAAACGCTCCTAGGTGTCCCAAAATTCCCTTACACTTCTTAAATGACTTACGCCTTGCTAAATTCCTAGTTGAGTTAAAAAATAACAAGTTCCCAAGGCAAGATTCCTTACTAGGTTAGACATTCAACTTTCTCTTTATGTTTCCTCTTTTCTTTAGGTTTCCCCTTTTTCCTTTAGTTTCCTATTTCTTTCAAGTTTCCCTCTTTTTCCTTTTTAACTAAAAATCAATTTAGTAAGTGTAGAAAAACAACTATTTACCCCTTTTTCTTTTTAACTAAAAATTAAATTAGCATATGTAGATAAAACAATCATTTACACCTTTTTCTTTTTAACTAAAAATTAAATTAGCATATGTAGATAAAACAATCATTTACCCCTTTTTCTTTTTAACTAAAAATTAAATTAGCATATGTAGATAAAACAATCATTTACCTTTTTTTAAATTTTAATCCCCCATTATAATTTGATTTTAAAATTTAATTTGAATTTCTTACCCCCTTCTTGTTACCTGTTTAATTATGATTATTATTTTTTACCACATGTGTTACTTGGACCTATATTTTAATTTCACTTAGGTTGGGAGACATTTTTATTAGGGAAAATTGTTTTTAAATCTTACTTATCACATCATTTGTTTTAAGGTCGTCTAGGTTTATTCACTTACCAGTTAAAAAAATGATGTTCCCTTCAGGATGCACTAGGTGCTCCAAGGGTGCCACTCGCCTCTTTCTATTTTCCTTGTGCGACGTGCCCTTTAAAATGCACTACGTTCTCCAAGGGTGCCACTCGCCTCTTCCTATTTTCCTTGTGCGACGTTCCCTTCAGGAGACTAAGGAACTCTAAGGAATAAGGCCGCTGCCTTAATGCGTGCCCCTTAGAATCATCATGAGCGACTTTCCCAGTCTGCCCTCATGACATCGTGTGTATTCTCAAACTAGGAAATCATTAACCTACAGTTCAAGCCATGGAGGGAGTGCTAGTAGGCTGTGGTAGGGCTGCTCCCACACCTCTCCCTCAAAGTCTCTAGTTGTCGTGCATGACCCCTCTACTCCACATGTGATTATGGTCAACAAGCTATCGTCAACCTTCATCATCAATGAATCATGTCAACAATAATAATCAATCATCATAACATCTAATCATATGTACATATGTTATATCAACAACAATCAAACCCCAATAGTCCACTCCATGAATCGATCTAGAGTCCAAGGGGTTTCATCGATGCCTTTGCATCCTTGGGGTCCAAATTCATGCACACTTAGGAGGACCTAGTTAATAACACCTGTCTATGTCACTACAACAAAATAATATATCATCATATCCATAATACCTCATAATCATAATCAAACGACCAATAGTATAATAATCTGGATGACTTGCAAGCAAGTGTTCTCAAAGAATAAGTTCGCTCAATGCGCGCAAGAGCGGGATGTTACAATAAACATGGACGCATAGCTAGTGATTGTAGAAGCATGATAGATACTTTCATGAAAGAGAAAAATGATATCAGATATAAGAAAGTATGGATAAGAAAAGATGAAGAACAAGTGAACAAATAATAGGTCCCATAAACCACAATATTGGAAATAAAACGAGATGAAGAAAATTCTACAGAGAAAAGGAAAGATGTCAGATACAGAAAGGTTTGGAAAATAACTAAATGAAAGAAAGGACAGGTAAATAAGGAACATGTTCAAGAGATTGTAATTTCAGGCATTGTAGTGAAAGATGAATCCACAGACAGAAAGAAAGAAGTCAGAGCTTAGAGAGATGATGAATCTACCAATGAAGATGATGATGAATACACATCAGAGCAAGAATTGTTCTGAGCCATCTGGATTAGAGACTCCTAGGTAACATGAATATTAGATAGGGGGATTCTATGAAATAGTTGTAACATACCAAAGAACAATCCTTCGAGCAACTTGCAAAGTTTGAGTAGACAGATCCAGAGAAGTCAGTTAGCAAAAGTAAAGTTTGATAGTTGTAGTAGTGAAGACTTCATGATAGTATAGTAATAAATGGGTCAACATTATGGATAGTTGTGCAGTAGAGCCTTGGACAGCATGGACATAGATGGATTTGTAAGAAAACTTAGTAGGTTTGGACAAATATATGATAGTGGACAAGAGCATGGATTCATAGATTGGTTCAAAGAGTGGTTCAGAGACAAAGGAACATTATGGATGTTAAGTAAATAGGAAATGGCTTGAAAAATGCTAATAGATTCCAAATTGATGGAATCTTTTTGGACACATGCAATGCATATAGTATTTCACATTAAAAACAGAGTAATTCTTAGAAACAACATTGAAAAGACTCCCTATGGGCTATGCAAAGGAAGACCAACAAATGTGAAGCACTTTAGAATATTTGGAAGTAATGATGCCAGGTTAAGCCATAAATTTGCAAAGGATATGCAGAATGAATTTGAAATGTCATTGCTCGGAGAACTATCCTTCTTTCTGGGTCTTTAGATACATCAAAGAAACCAAGGAATTTTTATTTCTCAAACTAAGTATATCAGAGAAATGCTAAACAGGTTCGGAATGGAAGATTCCAAACTAGTTACCACTCTTATGCAAACCAGTTGCAAGTTGAGAAAAGATGATGATTGAAAGTCTATAGACCAAAGGAAATACAGGTCAATGATTGATAGCTTACTATATGTGACAACATCCATACCAAATGTAATGAAGGCGGTTGGACAGGTGGCACAATTTCAAGTAGCACCAAAGGAATCACATGTCTTAGCAAAGTCACTTGGATATCCTTTCATACTATTGATACAATGTGTTCTACTTTTGGTTGTATGTATATGTATATGAAGGTGGATGTCAATACCTACAATGTTAATTTATTGTTGACCTTCATGGAAGTTTAATTAGATGTGTAAGGTGAGATAACCCTAAATTGGTGGGTATGACTTAAAGAAGAATATATGTTCTTGAATTCCTAAAAATTATAATGAATAGGTCAAGTAAAACTAATTATATATATATATATATATATATATATATTTAATATGGTTGGGTCCTTTCTCAACCTTGACTTGGATGCACAATAGTTAAATGCTTTTAGTGCTCATAGATTTAATTATTCATTGCTCGCTTAAGAGTAATTTAGTCTTTTAGGGGATTCTAAAAGGGATGGTAATTGCTTTTGATTTTCTTTTTGTATATTATTAAATATTCCTATATTAAAGTAAAACATGAATGAACCTGCTTATAGTCTACTGGTTACAAAGCTTGATCACCTGGTATTGATGTTGACCTTGGAAACCTGAATTGGAAAGTTACTAATAAGGATTGGAATAGACTAATTATCTTTAGAAATGTTTCACTTATGCTCTCATGGCCTTTATTGTTCTCATGGATTTTTATTACTCAACCTTGCGCTTGACTATTCGAATTATTGTTAAATATTAAAGTTATTTTATTTGGATCACAATGAACCGATGGTTGAATGGTTGATGATTATAGTTGATAGTTGGATTATAATTGGATTAGCGAGATTTAGACACCTCCTTGTTCCTCAGAAAAATCGCCAATACTGAGACCTTAAGTGGTCAAGATCAATCAGATGAATCATGGAATTGAGCGTTTCTTATCTATCTTGGAGGTCCTAACCATTCAGGATATTGGGAGGGCAGTTCTTTTAATATTCGGTGACATGGTTAATCAATTATTAATATTTTTCTTCAATTGATCGTGATGTGTTGATTTGTGTCATTGTTTATTATGATGACGTGTTTATTATGTGCAACTATTAATTATGATGATGCATTTATTTAAGTCATTATTTATTATGATGATGTGTTGATTATGTGCCACTATTAATTATGTTAATGCATTGATTATGTTTCTTTCTTAGTTATGAAGATGTACCGCTTGCACTGCTATTAATTATGTTGTGACGATTTTAATATCCTAATGCGAAGAAAAAAAATATTTATGTATTGTACATCGTTATTCGTTGTCATAACGGAGGGTTCGTTACAAATGGTATCAGAGCGGGTTCAACCCTACGACTTGGGATCATTACGTCTTCCAGTGTATTAAAAAATTGATTAATAACTTATCGCTAATTAAAATTGAAAATTTTTCATGCAGGTAATCATGGTTAGAGGACATCGTGGAGGTAGACGACGTGCTTCTAGGGGTGAAGTTGTGACGCCTCCAGTAGCATCCACGCCAGAGGGGTCTAACCCCCAAGGAGAAGAACACGTCATTGGGTAGGAGTAGGTTGCGGTGGTGGATGTGGTTGGTTTTATGAGATCCTTCCAGAGGATGTGAGAGGCCCTGATTAACCGACTGGATAGAGATGAGGCTAGAGTGTTTGTACCCAATGAGGTTTCAGAGTGTGCTCTAGTTGGTAGTGTTAGCATCCACAAAGAACTCAAGAAGGTTAATTTTCCCAAGTTCATGGGTGCCACGGACGGCTCAACAGCCAAGGTATGGTTGGAGAACATGGCAATGTGCTTTGTACTTTGTGAATACACCTCCAACATGAAAGTCTGCATGGTTCTGTTTCAACTGAAGGGAAATGATCTTCTATGGTGGAAGATGCTCCTACCCCAACCAAACATGGTCATCGAAGACATGTCATGGGAATTGTTTGAGGAGCAGTTTCGGGAGAGGTATTTTTCAGAGGAATTCATTGAGCTCAGACTCAATGACTTCAACACCTTATGACAGGGTGGTCGTATGGTGTCAGAGTATGAGGCAATATTTATGTATATGACTCAGTATGCTCTACATATGAACATAGAGAAGATAAAGGTCAACAAGTTTGTGCTCGACATTAACTTCAACATTTGTGCGAAGGTGAGGATCCTAATGCCTCAGATGTTGCACGATGCAGTCCAGAAGGCCCTCATAACTAAGGAAGAGATTACCAATGGGGGTCAGGGAAAGACTCCTACAAGAACGATTAGACAAATGACATCAGGTGCGCAGCAACATCAGACACCAACTAGACATACATCAGGGTATCGAGATATATCGAGAGGATCCACATTCACGATACCATGATGACCGATTCCTCGTTAAATGAATCCCTATAGAGGACCATCACATCAACAACAACGTCGCTTGCAGTAGTAGCAGTTTAATCCTTTTGAACATAACAGATCAGGATCTCAGACTGTTAGACCAACAAATTCTACTTTGGGGACTAGGAGTATTGGACCGAAGATTGCATGTTAGACATGTGGAGAGCCACATTTCCAGCAAGACTATCCTATTTAGAAGGTCAGGGCAGTTGGATCAGCAGGACACACTACAATTGGAGATTTGGGCAAGGCCCACAAGATTCATGCAATGGTGAATAACTGCCAAGTCGAGCACCAGTCCACTGTGCTCAATACGTGAGGTACCATCATCGAACAAACTTCTAGTATTTTCATAGATCTCGGTGCTACAGAGATATTTATTTCTAGTGCAACGCTAAAGAGAATCAAGGTAAATTAAGTCAAGAAGGATGAGTTTAGATACGTATAGATGGCTTTAGGTGCCAAACAAAAGGTTGGAGGAAGGCTTACAGACTGTAGCATTGACTTGGGAGATTTTGTAATGAAGGTCGACCTATATGTCACGATCTTAGAATATTATGACATAGTGATTGATATGGACTGGTTGGAATCACATGACATGATACTCAACTGTAATATGAAATAGTTAAGTTTGACCGATGATGTGGGACAAAGAAGAGAGATTGTAGGAAGAAACCAGTGAGTGTCCTTGAGGTTCATTTCTTCCCTATAGCTACAGAAGAGCATGCGCACAGGATGTAAGTTATATGCAATCTTGGCGCTAAACTAAAAAGGAGAGGTAGAAGGATTAGAAAACCTTCCATTAGTGCGAGAGTTTGCAGACGTGTTTCCAGAAGAGTTACTAGGTTTGTCGCCTGAAATAGAGTTGGAGTTTACAATCAACTTGAAACCTAGAACTGAACCAATAATAAGAAATCCATATCGGATGTCAACGCCTGAGTTACAGGAGTTGAATATGAAATTGAAGGAATTGTTGGACTTGGGACTTATAGGTCCAAGTGTGTCACCATGGGGTGCACCTATTAATTTCATAAGAAAGAAGGACGGATAGTGGAGACTTTGTATTGAATACCATCAATTGAACAAGGCGACGATCAGGAACCAATATCTGTTGCCAAGAATAGACTATTTGTTTGATCAAATGATAGGCGCGAAAATGTTTTCAAAGATCGACTTGAGATCAGGATATAACCAGTTATGAAATAAAGAGGAAGATGTTCCTAAGACCTCATTCAAGACGAGGTTTGGACACTACAAGTTTATCATTTTATCGTTTGAAATGAAAAGCACCATGTGGGTATTCATGAGTTTGATGAATGGGGTGTTTTGCGAATACTTGGAAAAATTTGTTCAAGTATTCATTGATGACATACTGATATATTCTCGGATGAAAGAAGAAAATGAAGAACATTTAAGATTGGTACTACAGTGTTTATGAGAAAACAAATTATATGGGAAACTGTCCAAATGCTCTTTTTACCAATTGGAGATTCATTACTCAGGTCACGTTATGTCCGATGAAGGTATAACTGTGGATCCAACGAAAGTAGAGGCTATTATGGAATGGTATGCACCAAAAAATGTACAAGAAGTACGCAAATTTATGGGTTTAGCAGGATATTATCGACGTTGCGTCGAAGGTTTTTCAAAGATAGAAAATCCGATCATGGAACTGCAGAAGAAAAACAAGAAGTTCGTATGGACTAAGAAATGCATGGATTAATTTCAAAGGCTCAAGGGGTTATTGACGAAAACGTCTATACTGAAAGTCCCTGACATAGAAAAGAAATTTTTGGTGTGCACATACGCATCCATGGAAGGTTTAGGAGGAGTATTGATGAAAGACGGTCAAGTGATCTCTTACATATCAAGGAAATTAAGAAAGCATGAGGAGAACTACGCAACGCATGATTTGGATTTATTGGAAATTGTATATGCCTTGAGAGTTTGGAGACACTATCTGATTGGACGAAAAATTTGAATTAAAGACAGATCACTGTGGACTACAAAATATATTTACACATAGTGACTTAAACACACGACAGAGGTGTTGGTAAGAACTACTTAGTGATTATGAATTCGAGATTAATTACATAATAGGTATGGTGAGCAGAGTGGCAGATGCGTTGAGTTAGAGACGACACATATTCTCAGTAATACCTATTCAGACGAATCTTCGAGACTAGATTTATAGATTGACGATGACTGGTACAAAGAGGTTAAAGAAAATACTAGACAAGATACCATGGTGGTACCAAAATTTGAAGGTTATTCCTTAGAAGATGATGGATTTTTTAGATTTAAAGGAAGGATCTACGTACTGCCTAATGATGAATTGAAAATTTTGATCTTAAGTAAATCTCATAGAGCAGTATTCATGGCTCATTCGAGAGTCACGAAGATGAAGGAAGACCTTAAGCCTTTATTCTTTTGGAAAGGAATCAAAATCGACATAGTTAGTTACGTGGCGAGATGTCTAGAATGTCAGCAAGTGAAAGCTAAAAGTAGACATTCGACAGGGTTAATATAGCCACACGTTATTCCTGAATCAAAATGGAAGGTCATTTCGATGGACTTTGTTGTTGGGTTTCCACTGATGGCAAGGAGACATGACTCAATTCTTGGGGTAGTTGACACTTTGACAAAGAGTGCACATTTTATTCATGTACGTACGACATATCAGGCACCAAACGTAGATAGAGTTTTTGTCAATGAGATTTTAAGGTTACATGGTTTACCAAGAAGGATCATATATGATAGAGGAACAATGTTTACAGGGAGATTTTGGACCAGTTTCCAAGAGGCTTTGGGAACACAACTAAACTTTAGTACAACATATCACCCTGAGACAGACAGGAAGACAGAAAGAATGAACCAAATTTTGGAAGATATGTTGCGTATGTATGTAATGGACCATCAAAATTTTTGGAAGAGTTCTTTCCATTGGTAGAGTTTGCATACAACAATATCTATCAAAGTACCATTAAGATGGCACCGTTTGAGTTTCTATACGGGTGACTGTGTCAGACGCCATTGAGTTGGGATCGACTTGAGGATAGGGTCCTGGTGGGACTAGAAGTGATCCAAGAAATGGAAGAACAAATGAAAATGATAATACAAAGTATTAAGGAGGCGCAAGATCGACATAAGAGTTATGTTGATTCACATCACGTTGATCGCAATTATGAAGTTGTCGACCGAGTTTTCTTGTGGGTGAGACTGCACAAGAGTTTGATCAAGTTTGGAAAGGGTGCTAAAATCTCTCCTAGGTTTGTGGGACCTTTCAAAGTTCTGAAAAGGAAAGGACCCGTGGCCTATCGACTAACCTTACCTGATTATTTGAGGCATATGCACGATTTTTTTCATGTATCTGTTTTGAGACATTATGTTAGTGATCTTACACACGTGATTAACATGAGTTCCTTGTAGGTGTCCGATGAGAGTGCTCTCACAGTGTAGCCAATCCGCATTCTGGACCATCACATTAAACAAATACGACATCGAATAGTTGATCAGGTCAAGGTCCAGTGGGACAATATAGTCCACACTCAGCTACATGGGAGGATGAATATGACATGCATCAACATTTTCCTTACTTATTTGATAGACTAGAAATATAGATCTTGTCAAATACTTTTATTTATGCATTTTATATATTGTACAACTTCAGGACAAAGTTTAAAACAAGAGAGGGTGTATGTAACATCCTTCTCTTGCGAGCACATGTTATCGACTTATTCTTTGAGGACACTTGCGTGAAAGTGATCCAGTTATAGTACATGGTTATTTGCTTTGCTTATGGGTTTTTATGACGATGATGATGTTTGTGATTTGATGTTATTTGATATATATGTATTTACAAATGTTATTGATGAGTTTTCCATAAGTGTGCAGGACACTTGAGAGATTGTGGATGCCGTGGGCATCAATGGACCTCCTTGGACTCTGAATTGAGTCAGGGAGTGGATTGTATTGGTTTGAGTATTTCATTTATGCATATGTGACATGTGATTAAGTATAGTATGATTTTGTATATGGATTAGTAACAATGTTTTGTTAATGAATGCAGGCTGACGAATGCTTTCTAATATGACTCACATAAGGAGTAAGGGGGCCATGCACATAGACCAAATATTGAGGGAGAGGTGTGGAAGCATCCCTGTCACATCCTACTAGCACTCCCATCGTGGCTTGAATTGTACGTTAACAATTACCTATATCGATAGGTCCATGATGTCGCGAGGGAAGACTAAGACAGTCGCTCACGAAGATTCTAAGGGGCGCACAATAACGTGGAGTCCTTATTCCTTAGAAGCCCTTAGTCTCTCACAAGGTCTTCTGAATGGAGTACTGACTCCAAAGGTTCAAAAAATACCAAAACCAGTCAAAGGCAAGTGGCACCCTTGGAGCACAGAGTGCATCTTGAAGGACACGTCACGTAAATAAAACTTGTGCCAGTAAATCTAGGTGGCCTAGGAAACCTTGAGAGAATAATTAAACCTTGAATAAAAAATAAATTTAGGCCTTTCCATATTTAATTAATTAATTAAGGATTGAAATTATTAATTGTAAATCCCAAGTGAAAGACTAAGCATATTCAAAAATTAAACCTAAGTTTAAGTTTGGTAAGAAGACTAAAACTAACTTATAAATTAAATTAAAAAAAAAAGAATGAAGAAAATCAAGTTAAGAATTAAGAAAAGGTGAAATATATTTAATGATTTGATTTAAGGCACATGTGTGCAAGAAAATATTAAAAGGAAGTTTTAAATTAAGAAAAAAATAAAGATGAGAGAATAGAGTATGCATAGAAATGAATATAGAGTCTAGCTACTATTAGTTTACTCTTATTTTAACTCAACTCAGATTTAGTGAGGCGTTAGTCATTAAATGAGAATATGAGGAATAAAAAGGCAACTAGGAGAGATTTAAGGAGTAAATTTAGGAAAGGTGATGAAAATTGACTTTTAATTAAAATATAATATGTAAATATTTGTGCAAATTGGGGAGAGGGTGACAAGTGTAAGGGGGATAAAATTCCAATTTATTTAATTAAAAATCAAATTAATTGTGTCAGTGAGAGAATTCCTATAAAGTAAATGATCAGGATGGGAAAGGGGGATGACTGATTATTGGTAAATTTATGATGCCTAATTATTTTTGACTGGTTTTTCTTGTGAGAGTTGGGATACCCAGCTTGAGAGAGAGTAGTGACTCTACCTCTAGTTTTCCCAAAATGATTGTAGTTTAGTTTTCCTGTGGCTTATTAAATTGAAACTCTATTGGCAATTCATGATAACTCCCAAGCATACATGACTGTGCTTCGTGGTAGTCCATATTTTCCTATCTAGCATTGTGCAACAATATGCGCATGGGAGCATCCCTCCTCATCCGTGGCTTGGTGCTCTGTGTGCTGGGATTTTCTTTTGGTGTTTATTCCCTCCTCATGACTTATGATTTTCTGGATGAACCCTTTTCAAAGGTAGACATACAGAGAAAATAATTATCGTTTACATAGGTAAACCTACTGAGCAAGTAATATATTTAAAACTTTGGCGATTGAAATCATTGTGAACATATCTTGATGGGTGCATCACATCGACTCCATTAAAGTCGAATTTTCTTGACTAATCACATTAAGGTTCGACCTTAACACAATTTGTTTATTTATTTTTTATTTTTTAAATGTATTAAAAATTGAAAGTTATAAACAAACTCGTGAAGAAAATATATTAAAACATCCAAAGTTTTATATAATAAATCAACTCTATGAAACAATTTTTTTTTGAGGATTGATAACGGAATAAAATAAACTAATATTCCAAACCTAAAAATAATTATTGTCTTCCTCCGTGTCTCAGTTGATCTATTTATTTCTTTTGTCTGATTTGTGTACTGAATAGATGAACCTACCCGTATAATGCATTTCAAATGAGAACTCTGAGATAAACTCACTTTTTCCTTCCTTAAGCTTTCGTAATAAATCCTTATGCACGTCGGTTCTCTCTTGATCGGGAGATTTAAAATTTTAGTGCATATTCAGTTCCTTAAGGTAGTTTAGAGAATTAATGATCTCCCTTGATCCTTACACGGACGTTGTTTAACATCTGATTTTTACTCTTGGTTTAAACAAAACCTTGGTCCTCTTAATTATTATTTCACTTGGATATGTAAAGTCGCTTGGATATCCTTTCATACTATTGATACACTGTGTTCCACTTGTGGTTGTATGTATATGGATATGAAGGTGGATGTAAATCCCTACAATGTTAATTTATTTTTGACCTTCATGGAAGTTTAATTAGATGTGTTAGGTGAGATAACCCTGAATTGGTTGGTATGACTTAAAGAACAATAGATGTTCTTGAATTCCTAAAAATTATAATGAATAGGTCAAGTAACACTAATTATTCATATATATATTTTTAATATGGTTGGTTCCTTTCTCAACCTTGACTTGGATGCGCAATAGTTAAATTCTTTTAGTGCTCATAGATTTAATTATTCACTGCCCGTTTAAGAGTAATTTAGTCTTTTAGGAGATTCTAAAAGGGATGGTAATTGCTTTTGATTTTCTTTTTATATATTCTTAAAGATTCCTTTATTAAAGTAAAACATGAATGAACTTGCTTATAGTCTACTGGTTACAAAGCTTGATCACCTGATATTGATGTTGACCATGGAAACTTGAATTGGCAAGTTACTAATGAGGATTGGGATACACTATTTATCTTTGCAATGTCGCACTTATGCTTTCATGGCCTTTATTGTTCTCATGCATTTTTTTTACTCAATATTGCACTTGAATGTTCAAATTATTTTTAAAGCTTAAAGTTATTTTATTTGGATCACGATGAACCGATGGTTGAATGGTTGATGATTCTTGTTGACAGTTGTCTTATGATTGGAATAGTGGGATTTAGACACCTCCTTGTTCCTTAGAACAGTTGCCGGTTCTGAGACCTTAAGTGGTCAATATCAATCGGATGAATCCTAGAATTGAGCGTTTCTTATGTGTCCTGGAGGTCCTAACCATGAATGATAGGTTGGGGGGGTAGTTCTTTTAATATTCAGTGAGATGGTTAATCACTTATTAGTAATTTGCTTCAGTTGATCGTGATGTATTGATTTGTGTCATTGTTTATTATGATGATGTGTTGATTATGTGCAACTATTAATTATGACTATGCGTTGATTTATGTCACAGTTTATTACGATGATGTGTTGATTATGTGCCACTATTAATTATGTTAATGCAATGATTATGTGTCGTTATTAGTGATGAAGATGTATCTCTTGCGATGCTATTAATTATGTTGCGACGATTTTAATATCCTAATGCAACAAAAAAAATATTTATGTATTATACATCTCTATTCGTTGTCGTAACAGAGGGTTCGTTACAAAGAAAAATAAATTTTAACTAGTTTATAATTTTATTTTTTTATAATTTTCCTATTAAAAATCTACTTATGTTTTCATTTTCATTTTTTTTCTTTTTCCTCTCTTTCTTTTTCACTTGTTTTCTTTCCTAACTTATTTATATGATTTTCCTTATTTCTTTATTCTATTCCTTTTTTTAATCATACTTTCTCCTCTTCTTCTTTTTTTTCTATTTTTTCACCTTCCATACCATTGCAAGATTACCTTTGATGTTATTCTATTCCTTTTTTTAATCATACTTTCTCCTCTTCTTCTTTTTTTTCTATTTTTTCACCTTCCATACCATTGCAAGATTACCTTTGATGTGAGATCTCACCCATATAGTAGTGAGTTGTGAGGTGGTGATCAACTAATTTTGCAATGAAATATTTAGGCATTAAATAAATAGGCATATAACTGTTAATTATCAGGATAAGACTTGATCTAAGAGTGGCATATGCCAATTGTTCCATCAAATTTATACTTTCATTTGTGTACACATCTACAACAAATCATTTGTCTACTTTAGATGATTATGTTGTCTACTTTAGATAATTATGTTAACTCTTGGGTTTGATTTATTTTATACAATACATCTCTATTTTCATCACTTATTGGCATACTAATTTATATGTTTCCACCTCATAGGTTAATAGTTTTGTTCACTTAGAAATTTCACTATTAAAAAAAATGATTTATTTCTTCTTCTGGACCTCTTGAGCTCTATTTCTTCTAGACAATGCCTCTATTTTTGTATTTTAACTCCATTAATGTCCTCTACTTCTAAAATTCCTTAATATTCATGTGTTTTCTACAACCAATTATGTTATCACCTAAAAACTATTCACTTGTGAAATTTACACAAGTTTACTAAAATGCACCATCAAACAACATGTTTTCCATCCATCTCACCTCATTTTCCACTACAGCTCTAGGAAATTTTGAGACAAACTTGGAGTTTGACCCATTAGGGCCAGCACATAAAGTGACTTTTGGTGACAAATATTTAATAAACATTGTCACTGAGTATAGATTTACAAAGTCAAAAAAAATTGTTTTGTTGTTGATTGGGTCTTGTAGTCATATCCTGGTCTCCTAAATATCATGTGTCAAGGTTCGATGGTATTTTTATCAATGTAATATTGATGAGGCTATGAGGCATGTGGAGCATTCTTGGTCATTTTTGTGATTATTTTTCTATCCTCGGCATTACCTATGGCCCTCTAGCTTCAAAAATGGAAAAGACACTATCACGTATTGACAAACAGAGAGAGAGAGAGAGAGAGAGAGAGAGAGAGAGAGAGAGAGAGAGAGGAAACTGATGAAACAAATATTTCACAACAAATTTCCTAGTTGATGTGAAATGATATTTCCATCATAACTTTAAAACAACAAATCAGGTTTTTCCCAAATTATTTGTGGATAGGAATCATAGTGTCATTAATTTGTTTACAAAAAATCATCCCAACCCAGTTTTCCATTTGGGATAAAAGGTGAAATTATCATTCACTGTGAAATCTCCTCGTTGTTGTGAAGTTTCCTGTAGCTGATTGTTTTTGCAGTCAACTTCAAGTTTCTATTCTAAGCATATGGTGATTTATCTCAACAAACAAAAATAGTTTTTTCTCAATAAAGAATTCATCTACAAAAACCTCTTTCAAATTTTTCCCAAGTGTCATGGTTTGGGGGAATCAAAGGGATCTTTACAACCTATTTTTACATATTTTTGCCTAATTTAATTAGTTAAAAACTAAACCCTAAAAAATAGGATTTAGTTTGTAATTCTTTCTTGAATGTGAAATCCTAACTATTTCAACCTAATTGAGTTAGATTGAAATTTGATTCTATATATTGTGAAGTAAATAAGGAGAAAATGGTTGGAGACTCGAGGAAAAAGGCTCTTTTGTTGTTGTATATATTTTTTGTTAATGAAAGCTTTCAAGCTGAAGGACTTGAATATTTTGTCTCAGAGATTCTTGTGTTTGTGATCTGTAGTATGTTTTCTTCGTGAATGTTTTCCATCTTGTTCATCATTATGTCTATTCTTGTATTCTGAGTGAATGATTATAGATAGAGAATCCATTGTTGATTCTCTTTATCTCACATTTAGTTTTCCTACATTAGTCTTTTGATATTGTGATAGAACTCATCCACTACTTGGTTCTTTGTTATCATTGATGTGTTTATTTCTTCCCACCACCATACTACCTATGATATCTATGATGGCTGACATATTGCTAGATACCTAACAGATTGCTGACAGATTGCTAGATAGTTATTCGAGTTATCCTTCATACCATTCATTTTCTGAGTTTTTTGTTTCAAGAACAAACTTGTGAAGATCAAAATGAGGTTTTTGTTAAACTACATGGAGAAAGATCTATGAATATTAATCATGCACATGAGATAGATGTTGTTGTTCAAGAACATACAAAATATTTTTACGATGTAGATGATGTGAATGATAAGAAAGAACAAACTGTTGTCATGTTTTTTAAGAATGATTTTGAAACTGAAGGGATAGAATGAGAAACAATAATTAAAGATGAAAATGGTATTTTTCCTTTTGTTCATCATCAAGAAAAGGTACTTTTTCATGTCTTTGAAGATTCTTTTACCAGTCTGTTGTAGTCATTAGAAAAAGTGAACTTTGTAGTATTCCTGAATAAAGGATATCATTTTTTTTTGCAGTCATCAGAATAAGTGAACTTTGCAGTATTCCTGGACAAAGGATATCAATTTCAGCTGGATTTTGGGTTGTCATTTTTTGAGTTTTTCTTTCTATTTAAGGAAAGTGTGAGCATAATTCGGTTAAGTAACCATTTTCTTTCATGGTTACACTGGAGTTTTGATATGACCCGATTTAACAGATGTCTCAACAAGATACAGTAGGAAATATTTTACAATAAGATTTCTTGGAAATAATCTCTTTTAGCATATTTTTTTTCAGTTTGTTGCATTTTTTCAGTTTCAGTTTCAACATTCAGTTTTCCTTTTGCAGTGTGCAGTTGTGATTTTTAGTTTGTACACTGGTTTTGGTTTCAGAGCAGGAATCAGATTGCAAGTTTCAAGAAAGAGTTAGGAGTAGTCTAATGGATAAGGCACTAGATCTGAGGTTCTTTGCTACCTCACCGAGAGGATAGCATCCCCATTGGAGCCTATGTTAGTGAGTATAAATTTATAAATTCAAAATAGTTTGGTTTGTTGTTGATTGGGTCTTGTAGTCATAATATGGTCTCCTAAAGATCATGTGTCAAGGTTCGATGCTATTTCTATCAATGTAATATTGATGAGGCTATGAGGCATGTGGAACACTCTTGGTCATTTTTGTGATTATTTTTCTATCCTCGGCATTACCTATGGGATTCTAGCTACAACAATGGCAAAGACACTATCACATATTGAGAGAGAGAGAGAGAGAGAGAGAGAGAGAGAGAGTTCACAAAGGAAACTGTTGAAACAAATATTTCATAGCAAATTTCCTAGTTGTTGCGAAATTTTATTTTCATCATAACTTTAAAAAGACAAACTAGGTTTTTCCCAAATTTTTTGTAGAGAGGCATCATAGTGTCATTAATTTGTTGAAAAACTCAGCCCAACCCAATTCTCCATTTGGGAGAAAATGATAAATTATCAGTCGTTGCAAAATTTCCTGTAGATGACTTTTTTTCCAGTCAACTTAAGTGCCTATTCTGAGCATATGGTGATCTATCTCAACAAACAGAATGAGGTTTTTCTTAAGCACGAGTTCATCTACAAAAACCTCTCTCTATTTTTTCACAGGTGTCATGGTTTGGGAGATTCAAAGGGATATTTATAGCCTATTTTTACATATTTTCGCCTAATTTAATTAGTTAAAAACTAAACCCTAAAAAATAGGAGTTAATTTGTAACTCCTTGAATGCGAAACCCTAACTATTTCGACCTGATTGAGTTAGATTGAAATTTAATTCTATATAATGTGAAGGAATGAAGGAGAAAAGTTTGGAGACTTGAGGAAAAAGATTCTTTGGTTATTGTATATATTTTTTGTTAATGAAAGATTTCAAGTTGAAGGACTTGAATATTTTGTCTCAAATATTTTTGTGTTGGTGATCTGCAGTATGTTTTCTTTGTGAATTTTTTCCATATTGTTCATCATTATGTCTATTCTTCTATTATGAGTGAATGAATATAGATAGAGAATTCATTGTTGATGCTCTTTATATCACATTTAGTTTTCCTACATTATTCTTCTGATATTGTGACGTAACTCATCCACTGCTTGGTGCTCTATTATCATTGATGTGTTTATTTCTTCCCACCACCATACTACAATACCTATGATGACTGACAGATTTCTACCTATGATGATTGATAGATTGCTAGCTACCTAGCCTATGAAGTACATTTGTTCATATCAACCAGTTTTGAAATCTTTGATTTGACCTATCTTTATTATGACTCTATGCCCAATGGGTGTTTCACTCAATCCTACCACCACATCATAAACTTTATGTCTTTACTTATAGATCTGGCCATTGTTCTATAATTTCAGTGAGAGATCCCTCTCTAGTTGGAAAGGCCAGTTTCCAACCCAAAGTGGTTTGAAAAATCCACCTCCATTTTTTCCTTTCACAGCCAAGGAAACTTACATAGTGATAAAAAACATCACTATTGACACATATAGAATGACTGTTGCCATATTTTTCTGCATTGGCCTGTAAAAATCACAATTTTGACTGTTTTTAATTGGAATTTTCTAGAAAGGGAAAGTATTTCTAGGTGGACATTTCTAAACCATAATATATATTCTTATCCTTGATATGGTCAATTAGCCACTAGTTTATGTCCATGTCAAGGGGTTTTAACCACTACTTTTCCTATAAATTAAGGCTTGAGGTCTCTTCATTCATGATTCATCCATTCATATAGGTATACATGGTGCCAAAATTACATCAGACATCTTGAGGACTCCTTCCTCTTGATAAGTACTTTGGATCTTCATGCTACTTTCTCAATCAACCAAGGAGGGGATCTACATACACTATGCAATCAAATGACCCTCCCAAGGAAAAATATTTCAAGTGACTTCTTCAACAAGTCTACTCCATAGGTGATTTCATTGTACTTTCCATTGTATATGAAAGTATCTTTTGCATTCTTTCAAACCATATATTCATGTCTATGGTTGTAGTTTGTTTGTTTAATTTCTTTACAAATGAGTAGATTAGGGTTTGAAGCATTGCCAATCCTATTTGAAATGTGGTTTCCATGTTCTACTTTAATTATTATCTAGATTTAATTCACATCCATTAGATTAAGGTAAATTGTACACCCTTGTAGAAATTTACGACCAACAAATTGGAGACTTTGTTGAGAAAAATAACCATTTCTTCTTCCCTAGTTGTTGGTGTTTGTTCAATCACCCCTAACCCCCTCACCATTTATATTTTTGGAGTTTTTTTTTTTTTTTTTTGCTATGTCTAGAGGTAATTATAGGTGGAAACCCTTCAATTCTACTTCAGAAATAGGCCCACAACTTCCTTGGAACCCTTCTAGACCCGTTCATTTTTTGGGGTATATTTATCCACTTTATGGTGACGATTAATGTTGGTCCATCACTAATAAATTTATTTTTGGTGATGGATATTTAATGACTATCACTATTGATGCATATATAGTGATTTTCCCCATATTTATTTACATTATCTCCATAGTTTGATTTTTTCAACACTTTTGGTTTTGTCTTGTCCTGAGGAGTTTTCTTTTATGGTTTATTTGTCCTTTTAGAATACTTAAATTATAGTTTAAGTGAATTATTTAAGAGTTTTTATAGGTTGATAAAGACCACCATTAGGGTGTTCAATATCTTCCATTTGTTTTGATCTCCTTTAGTTTGTGTTTCATATTTTTGTTTCAGTATGCTTATGATAGAACTTTAGCTTGTTGGATAGTTCTTATATGTGCCTTATTTGTATGAATTTAGGACAAATAAAATCCTCCCTAGTTGCATGAGTATTTGTCCTAGTCTTGGGGTTTGTCTGAGGTCTAAATATTTTCTTTCTTCGGCTTACTTCTTCTGCCATTCACATCATTTAGATCTGATTTGTTTGTTGTTAAAGTAGGCCATTTATTTTAGATTAGAGATTACTTCAAGTAGAGAAAAAATTCACCCTAGATTCTTAGTATTGTTCTTGATTCTTGTGGATTTCTTATTTGAGTTTTTTGTGCTTATTTAGTCTTATCTCTTAGCTGGTTGAAAGTTATTTCTTTAATTTATAGATATGAAATATTCCATGCTTATTTTACCTTTGAAAGTGTACTAAGATAAATAAAAGTTTCTTTTACTTTAGTATTTGTCTTGGTAGTTATCTTGTTTTTTGATTTGAGATATCTTTTATTAAAAGTACTTTCCTTTTTAAACATTTCATTTTTAAGTTGAACAAATCACTTGGGCACATACTTAACACCCGAAATTATTTTCTTAGTTCATGACCCCAAGCTCCACCTTAAACTAAACCATCTAACTTAACACACATAATCCCCCCTTGTGGCCAAAAAGACATTATAGTTAAGTTAGTATTGTGGGGATATGTATCCAAATAACCCATCACAATCATATTACATTTGAGATATAGTGGTTGAATTTTAGGGAGATTAAAATTATTTCTAATGGAGATGGTAAAAACCTAATTATACATGTGTGTACTCTTCAGAGTGGATAATTCCAAGATTAGGACTGCCAGTGTGATTGAGACTCCTAGATATTTCACTACTAAAGATCCCCCAACTATTTAAATTCATCTTGAAGGCATGGTAACCTATTTCACATATCTATGAAGAGGTACATTAATGGCCATTCTACTATGTATATTTACCTAGGAGGCTCTCATAGGAGGGAGATCACTTGAAACAAATTTCTATGGGCCTTTGGGACTTCATCACCAATTCTCTCCTCATTATAACTATATCTTTCATACCTTCACTCATTGACGTAGGGGATCTGATCTACCCTTGTTGTTAGTTGATTGCAAGGCCCTTTTACATAGATTATGACTTGTTTGAGTACTATTATTTTATCTCTTAGGCTAGAGTCATTTTTATTTTGATAATATGTAAATTCAATTAGGCCATTTTTATATTGATTCAAACACACTTGAAACCACTCCTTGCACCACCTGAGCACATAATGTTGTAGTTTGATCACTTTATTTACTTAATTGATTACTTTGGTTTCTATCCTTTGATAGACTTGTTGCATTTTAGGAGTGATAATTACATATAGGAATCATATCTCCCCCAAGGAGGCTTGTTGGTCGTTGGTTATGGAAGGAAACAAAGAACAAGGGAGAAAAGGTAAAAAGAGATCTTTGCGGGAGACACAGTGACTGTCACTAGGTAGAAGTGAGCAAAAGAACAGAAAAGATGGAGCGAAGTGTGAAAAATCATGCCATTGGATGAGGAGATCGAGGATGACAAATCAACAAGGAATATGGACTGAGGATGACTCAATAAGTGGGAAAATCTAGCATTAGATGCCTTGGAGCACCGCGAGATGAAGAAGGAAAGACAAGCTGGTGAAGCCCGGAAAGAATGGGTCAAGTTGACCTAGGGTTGTAGACACCTAGGGTTTTGTTAATTAGGGTTTTGACACCTAGGTTTCAACCCGAGGTTGTTGGTGAGGGATTGTAATGTATAAATAAATGTCGAGAGGACCTAGGTTGGGTGGGTACCATGGTTGAGCCTAGTTATCGATTATTGTTCATTGGGAGAATATTGTATTATGGGTGAGAGAAGTGCTGAGAGAGAGAGCCTTCTGCTATTGTAATATCTTCAGCTGGGTGCAAAGATCAAGTCCTACAGTTGGGTGCATAGGAAGGGAGAGAGAAAGAGAGACGGAGAGAGAGGATCTGCTGGCCAAGAGCGTAGATCAGAACTGTAATCTTTATCTTAATATATCATAAGCACAGTTTTGTGGACATAGCCCTAGAGAGAGGGTGAACCACATACATCTATTGTTGTGTGTGTGATTGATTCTTTGATCTTTGATGTTGTTATATTGTTATATGCATTATTGTATTAGATCAGATCTATAGTTGTGAAGGATAAATCTAGCTAGTTGAATGATAGATGGATGTTATGTTGTTGTTGTAATAAGAACCACTTGATATTCCCCTAGTTGTAGACATCTATGTCCTGCAACCCCCTCATAGCTACTTTAGGTGAGACTGCATCTGCTTCGCAGGTGCTGCTGAAAGGGCCACTAGCTAGGGCTTGTTGGTGCACTCTTGGAGCTGAACCTTGGGTTTGCCCCTGTGCCAACAAATGGTTCCATTGTTGTGATAGGAATATTTTTAAGGGAATGTCAAGGTGGTTCCCATCGAAGACAGATATTCAGAAGTGGATAGAGGATCAAGAGAAGGACTTCGTTGAATCCCATAACAAGAACCCTAAAATAAGCACTGAAGATTGGCTACAAAGATACATCTTCACCGACATTCATGAGATCTTCTTTGGAGGAATCCATCAAGAGCTACACGAGTGGTTGTCTAGGTTAGCTGACATACAGTTTGAAATCAGATCTAGACCTCCTGTGGTTTGGACACCAACATTGATCCAGAAGGTCAATAAATTAGACAACGTTGTATCCAGAGCATTATATCGTTGGTTTGATAGTACCATCGGAGTGTATATCACTGAGTTTGTTGTTGACAAAATATAATCATATAGCCAAGCCGAGAGATACTTTTTCAAAGGACCCAGAGGAAAATTTTTGCACTTCCTAAAGCTAAGAATCAAGATTCTCTTGCATGAAAGCCACATCTTGAAGATACAGTAGATTGATCGGACCTAAAAAGGCTAATGTTCAAGATCTCAGACAGTGACAGTGACACAGAAGCAGGACATACGCGCAGTGGGAAAGTATTCCAAAGAGTTCACCTTGAGAACTTGTTTAAGAAAAACTACAGAGAAGAAGGTTTCTATAGTGGAGAAGAGGTAGATATAACCGACGAAGAGCATCCAGAGCCCACTAGAACAGAAGATGGGGAAGCTAAAGAATTGCGCCAAAGCAAGCTAGAAACCTCAGGAATTGTGCGAACTACTTGAGTAAGTAACATTATTCCTCCTATTGTCCCAACAATACTTAGCAGTCAGAATATTCATAACCACCAGAGTCTTTAGAGTACTGTTACTAGTAGCTTAGCTTCTACTTAGACAAGAACCCTAGTCAGCTTTATGGTAGATGAAATGAGACTCCCTATATTTAGAGGAGATGGATCTGAAGATCCAGATCAACATTTTTTTCTGTGTGAGGCCGTATGGAATATTAAAAGTATCACCGATGAAGCCATCAAGAGAACCCAGTTCAACACTACGCTAAGGGACTACGCATTGAGATGGTACATGAAACTTTTCCAAGGACTGGCACAGCCTAAGCCCCTGAATGAGATCAAGAATACATTGATTACAGAGTTTAAGAAACCAAAGTCAGAGTCACAATGTATTACAAAACTAAAAGAGATTAAACAAAAGGTAGCAGAACCTGTTTGGGAGTTCGACCAAAGATTCAAGACCTTGACAGGCTGATTAACTTTCTATATCCCCGACGAACAGAACAAAGAATGGTTCATCGTTGTGTTGTTACCACACATAATAATCCCTCTGATGCAGCAGAAGATTGCATCTCAGTCATACWCTTTGGAGATCATCRTGAAGCTTGAATCAACACCGATGGGAGAATCTAGCTCAGGCATTAGCCAGATCTTGAGCCAACTAACTAGTTTGTCTTTAAAGGTCGAGGATATGAAGAAAGATAAGGGAAAATACAAAAGGGAAGATATATGGTGTGTAAGATGAAGATATGAAGGCCATGATAAGGAACATTGTCCCTTATTTCATGAGTACTTGGCATCAGGGGAACTAAGCCCCTTAAAGCAAGTTAACCTACCCTGGTGCGATGTATGCAGAAATAGGCATCGCCCAGGTGAGTGCTACTACAGGCAGAAGTATGTCCAGACCCACAAACTTGTATTGTACATTTTGTAAATCCGTGGGGCATGATGATCAATATTGTAGAGCTTATGATCTCATGCATGAAAGGTCGAGAGACATATACAAGATTCAAGGTGAAGTACAACAAGAGGGAAACACTCCATAGTACAACTCTCCAGGGAGAGGAAATTTCACTCCTCATGGTGGCTATAGAGGAAGAGGATGAGGAGGAGGTATGAGCTGAGGCCGAGGACAAATAATCTGTTACAACTGCATGTAGCTAGGACATTTAGCAAGGGATTGTCAGAATCCCTGCACAACCTGTAGTTACTGTAACTCCTTTGAGCATGTCATAGAGGAATTCCTTGTGCTGCTGGCTAAAATTCAGGAAAGACGAGGACCCCAGTAGAACCCACAAGTAAAAATGATATATGATGAACCTCACGGAGTAGACCCTAGAGTCGTTGTTATCACTCGAGGAGGCGCTTCTATAGGAGAAGACAGAGCAGCCCAAGGAAAGACTGAAAATGACCACAGAGTCAGGAAATCTACAGAAAAGATCCCAACGTTCGATGCTAAGAAAGAAAGATAGATATTCGAGGAGGCAAGAAAAGAGTTCAAAGGAGATAAAGGATATTCATCAAAGAGACAACCATAAATCAAAGAATATGGCATGCCTCGGGCGTTTGATCTGTCTGCATTGCCAACAGAAGGGAAAGAGGTAAGAANTCACGGAGTAGACCCTAGAGTCGTTGTTATCACTCGAGGAGGCGCTTCTATAGGAGAAGACAGAGCAGCCCAAGGAAAGACTGAAAATGACCACAGAGTCAGGAAATCTACAGAAAAGATCCCAACGTTCGATGCTAAGAAAGGAAGATAGATATTCGAGGAGGCAAGAAAAGAGTTCAAAGGAGATAAAGGATATTCATCAAAGAGACAACCATAAATCAAAGAATATGGCATGCCTCGGGCGTTTGATCTGTCTGCATTGCCAACAGAAGGGAAAGAGGTAAGAAAAATCATGGAATTCTTGTACACTTGTGCTAAGTTGATTCAAGATAAAGGCGTTATACAAGAATTACAAGATTTAATCAAGTAGTATGAACTAGGAAAAATAGACCCCTTACTGAATAGAGTAGTGCATCAAATTGGAAAAAGGAGAAGGAAAAATAAAGAATTACACTTGAATGCTCATATAGGAAAGTATGAGATAGACTATGTGGTCCTCGACTTAGGGTCAGAGGTCAATGTCATGACGAAGAAGACTTGGGCACTGATGGGAAAATTCATGCTGATATATTCCCCTATCAGGCTTCACATGGCTAGTCAGCAAGTTGTCAACCCATTTGGATGATTAGAGCATGTCTCAGTGGACATCGATGGAGTAAGAACCTTTGCAGATTTTGATGTAATTGAAATTGTTGATGATAGCTTCGCTTACCCTGCATTGTTAGGAATTGATTGGGCCTTCGACAATTCCACTGTTGTTGATCTAAAAAATAGACGCATGACATTTGAGAAATATGTCCTTAGGATCATTGCACCTTTAGATCCAGATGAGGGTCAATGATACACAGAACCTATCAGAGAAGAGGACCAAACATTTGAACTGGAAAACATCTACAAATTAACAGCCAGACAACAGGATTATATCAACCCTACAGCTGACAGGAATCTGAGTTGGAAAAGTGACAACACATGTTCATCTGACTCAGAAGAAGCATTGGAGAACTAGCAGAACCAGATGTACAAAGTATCTACAAGAAGATGTGCTAGGCTAACCAGAGAAGTTCGTTGGATTGGCACAATAGTGAGTAATCTACCCACATTTGATGGGTTGAACCCTTTAGAAAACTTCTTATCAGAATTTGAGACAAGTGTAGAAACACAACAAAGGATGTTGGCAATGGATGAGGCCATGAAAGCCACACCAACAAGATGGCGGGGGACACATAAAAGAAATATTACAGACTGGACACAATGTCGAACTTTGATGACAACACGGTTTTCAACACAAGTAGGAGGCTGCGAAGCATAGTACACAGGTCGAAGTTGCCCAAAGGACCATGTACGAAGCTGCAAAGAGGTCTGGAGTGACATTCCTAGAGAAAAATGGGTACACAGATTCGTCAATACGTTGGATACCATCCCGATTAACTGGTACCTTCAAGCAGAGTTGCGCTTTGTCACTTCAGAATGGGAAGGTATGATCCAGAATTTTATAACCTCCTTTTTGTTTGATAATGAATTTCCTTCTGTAGATCGAGAACTACAGATGGTGAGACATAAATTATTTAAGGAGGCATCTACCCTCCCTTTGGAGAAAGAAGAGGATGAATGGACTGCACCCATCCAGAAACTCTAGACCTGCTACAACATTAATGCCGACGAAGACGATGATCCAAGGAAGGTGAATATCGCAGAAATAGAAGGTCAAAGAGATGTGGAAGGACTAGGATTTTAACTTCCATTCATTGGACAACCGATAAATATAAAGAAAGTCAATATTGGGACAGAGGAGACACCAAATATTGCCAATGTCAGAGATTACTGGGACGCTGCTATGACTGACAAAATCACAGAATTATTGCAGGAGTATCAGGACTTGTTCCTGACCAAGTTCACTGATATGAAGGGAATCAAAGGACCTATGGGAGAAATGAGAATAAATTTGAAACCATATGCGAATCCAGTCAATCAAAGACCCTACATATTGAACCCGAAATATAAGGAAAAATTGAAGATTGATCTCAACAAAATGCTGGAAGTAGGGATTATTGAACTTGTCGAAGCGTCGGAGTGGATTAGCCCCATGGTAGTGCAAGATAAGAATACAGGTGAGATCAAGATTTGTGTAGATCTCAGGAAGCTGAATGATGCTTATGTACATGATCCTCCCCTTACACCTTTCACAGACGAAGTGCTGGATAACATGGGAGGCCAAGAAGTATATTCTTTTACAGATGGGTTTTTCAGGATACCATTAGATCCACATCGCCAAGGAGGACCATCATAACACTACGTTTTCCACAGCGTGGGGATCCTACCAATATACAGTAATTCCATTTGGACTAAAGAATTCCCCAACCATCTTTTCCAGGGTGGTGTTTGAAGCGTTCAAAGAATTTTTGCATAAGTTTTGAGAAGCATACTTTGATGATTGGACTATTTTTAGTTTGTTGAAAAATCATATTGAATGTCTAAGTCTAATGCTGGATAAATGCAGGCAGTGTCAAATTGCTTTGAATTTGAAGAAGTGCATCTTCTTCTCACCATTTGGAGTATTACTAGGTCATATTGTATGCAAGCAAGGATTGTTGGTGGATCCATCCAAAATTGAAATTATAGTTGATTTACCACCACCTACATCAGTCAAACAACTGCGCACTGTGCTAGGACGTACTAGCTATTATAGTAAATTTATCAAAGGATATGCTCATATTACTGCACCAATGGATAATTTATTAAAGAAAGACTATCATTTTGGTTGGACAGACGAATGCCAACAGAGCTTTGACACACTGAAATAAAAGATGGTCACTGCGCCTATTCTAGTCTTTCCCAACTGGAGCAAGGAATTTCATGTGCACGTTGATGCATCTTCTATTGCATTAGGAGCAGTACTAGCACAACCTAGAGAAGGGTACATTGATCATCCATTAGCATTTTCCAGTAGAAATCTATCCATAGCTGAAATCAATTACACTACTACAGAGAGAGAGGGACTAGCCATGGTGTATGCATTGCAAAAATTCTGCCACTACTTGTTGGGAGGACACTTTAAAATGTTTACTGATCACTATGCAGTGAAGTACCTAGTCAACAAGCCAGTGTTGGGGGGGATAATATGCAGATGGATTCTCCTATTTCAAGAATATGATTTTGAGATCATATTTAAGCCAGGAAGAATGAATAAGGGCCTAGACCACCTATCGAGGTTGGAGCATGGAGAATAACCCACCAGTCTGAAGGATACACTACCAGATGCACAACTACTTGCCATTAGAAATATTTATGACCACTTTGTAGACATAGTCCAGTTCCTGTCAACAAGAATGGTCCCAGCCGAGTACACAATTCCGCAGAAGAAACAACTAGTGGTGCGCGCTGCGTATTTTTCATTGATAGCTGGTCAGCTATATAAAATGGGACCCGATGAGATCCTAAAAATATGTGTGATGGAGGAAGAATTCCCTATGATCCTCAAAGAATCTCATGAAGGCATTGCAGGAGGACATTATGCATGAAAAGCAACTGCGTAGAAGGTTCTACGAGCTGGACTTTGGTGGCCTACGTTACACAAAGATGCTAAAGAATATACCAGAGCATGCGATGTATGCTAGCAAGTTAGAAAACCATCCAGAAGAGATGAGATTCCATTAGCACCACAGATGACCCTATAAGCATTTGAAAAATGGGCCATTGACTTTGTGGGACCTATAAACCCACCAGGAAAGCGCATAGGAGCAAGGTGTATTATCACTGCGACAAAATACTTGACTAGATGGGCCAAAGCAAGAGCAGTCAAGGACTGTAGTGCAGCTACAGCTGTGCATTTTATATTTGATGACATAATAACCAGGTTTGGATTCCCTAAGGTCCTTATGGGTGATCAAGGTACACACTTCATTAATAAGACAGTTGAAACCTTGACTGAAGAATATGTAGTCCACCATCAGAAGAGTACACCTTATCATCCACAAGCAAATAGAACGGTTGAAGCATTCAACAAGATCTTGGAGACAACATTGACAAAGATTTACAGTGTGAACATGGATGACTTGGATTTAGGAGTACCAACAGTACTCTAGGCTTATAGAACCACTTGCATGAAATTAACAATGCAGACCCCTTTCAAGTTGGTTTATGGTCTTGAAGTTGTTGCACCAATGGAGTACTTGGTACCAAAATTAGGAATTGTTGCATTTACAGACATGGATGATACTGGCACTATTCATGAGAGGCTAGCACAATTGGTCGAACTAGAAGAAGACAGATTCATTGTAGGCTTCCATCAGCAAATTCAGAAGGAATGAGAAAAGGCCTATCATGACAGACACATCAAGAAGAAGATATTCAGGCAAGGTGATTTAGTATTGGTATATGAAAATAAGTTTATCAAACACCCTGGGAAGTTTAGAACGCATTGGCTTAGACCATATGAGATTGCCTATGTTACAGAAGGAGGAGATGCACAACTAAAGACATTGAAAGGAGACTGGAAGGAAGGATTGGCAAATGGGAGTCGACTGAAGTTGTACTATGACAAACAGTTTCCTCGCAGTGCTCAGTAGAATCAAGAAGACAAGGGTCCAGGTACTAGGTGCAGTTGAAACTGGGTACTAGACACATAAAAAACAGCCTGCACAAGGATGGAAAGGAGGCATAAAGCAAAAAGCAAGGGCTACACTGCGCAGTCGAAAGTCGAAGTAAGAAAAGAGGATCAGATCTCAAGTTCCTTAGGACGAGTCAGAGGTGAGTGTTGGGGGCCTGTTGGCCCTTGGTTATGGAAGGAAGTGAATAACGAGGAAGAAAAGGTAAAAAGCGAGCTTAGTAGGAGACATAGTGACTGTCACTGGGTCAAAGTGAGCAAAAGAACAGAAAATATGGAGAGAAGTGAAGAAAATAAATCCGTTGGATGAGCAGATCGAGGATGACAGATCAACAAGGAAGATGGACCAAGGATGACTCAGGAAGTGGAAAAATCCAACATTATATGCCTTGGAGCACCGCGAGATGAAGAAGGAAAGACAGGTTGGCGAAGCCTGGAAAGAATGGGTCAAGTTGACCTAGGGTTGTAGAAACCTAGGGTTTTGGTAATTAGGGTTTTGACACCTAGGTTTTGACCTGAGGCTGTCGGTGAGGGATTGTAATGTATAAATAAAGGTCGAGAGGACCTAGGTCAGGTGGGTATCGTGGTTGAGCCTAGTTATTGATTATTGTTCATTGGGAGAATATTGTATTATGGCTGAGAGAAGTGATGAGAGAGAGAGCCTTCTAGTATTGTAATATCTTCAGCTAGGTGTGAATATCAAGTCCTGCAGCTGGGTGTGCAAGAAGGGAGAGAGAAAGAGAGACAGAGAGAGAGGATCTGCTAGCCAAGAGCACAGATCAGAACTGTAAGCTTTATCTTAATATATCATAAGCACAATTTTGTGGGCGTAGCCCTAGAAAGAGGGTGAACCACGCACATCTGTTGTTGTGTGTGTGATTGATTCTTTGAGATTTGATGTTGTTATATTGGTATCTGCATTATTGTATTAGATCATATCTATAGCTGTGAAGGATAGATCTAGTTAGTTGAATGATAGATGCATGTTATGTTGCTTTTGTAATAAGAACCACTTGATATTCCTCTGGTTCTAGACATCTTTGTCTTGCAACCGCCTCATTGCTTCTTCGGGTGAGGCTGCATCTGCTTTGCAGGTGCTTCCGAAAGGGCCAGTAGCTAGGGCTTGTTGGTGCGCTCTTGGAGCTGAACCCTGGGTCTGCCCCTGTGCCAAAAAGGATATCTCATAGGCTCTGAGGACTTCATCCTTTGATTATTCTTAGACATATTATATCTTCTTCTCGAAAAGTTTAGGTTCCTCCACCTAGACCACTTTTTTTTCCCTTCATCCATAAATTTAGGAAGTTCATCTTCCTTATATTTGGATGCATGATCCCCTTCGAGGTCTTCTGGTTCAACTACCCCTGGGTATAGTTCTTCTTTAACTAGTTCATCTTCCCCCAACCTGAGTTTCACACCGGTATCTACTATGATAGGAACTAATGCTAACCAACCCATACGTCCTTACATGGAAGGGTTGAATCCACCACATTTAACCAAATTCATTAATGTTCATGTTGGTCCTAAAGTCTGCACTTCACTGCTAAATGGAAAAGCTAGGCCACCTATCAGTTTAGAATGATTGCTTCTTTAACTTTTTGTTGGTTTGTCAAATATTTATTCTATAGAGACAAAGGCAAGGTTGGGATGGAAGAACGATATGGATGAGGTCCCTCCTTGGTTGATGGCACACTAATGACAGACCAGTGAAATAATAGAAAATAGAGAGAAACAACAAACTACTCAATGAATAATCTGTTGCAAGAAGTTCAATACTTAAAATATCATTTAAAGACATCAAACATGTATCAAAACACAATAAATCCCACAGGCTGTAGAAAAAAAATCTTCACCAAAGCATTAGCTATTTGACAGGCTGCATATCAGTAAAAATAAGTCATACAATAGTTGAAAGGAAATGAAATGTACATTGCACAAATCAAAAACTGTATTCAAGATAAGAATGAAAACACATGAAGAGTTGAACAAAACACTTTCATCAAGAGTATGTTAACCAGGTAGAGAGCTTTAATATATGCATAAAATGGGTCCAACTAGTCAGTTGTACTTCTATTCTTTCCTCAAAAAATCTGACCCTTACAATATCCAAAAACTAACTATTTAAAAGAGCTGCAGAGGCTCTCGTCCTTAGGGGACTGAGACCTAAATTTAGGGAACTGTTCGTAAAACAAATTATTAACTTCACTAAGATACTGGATTTAATCAACAAGAGTGGTTCTTATCACACATAGAAGACCACTCTCATATCTAATCTAAGAAAATGTTGGACTTAATCAAATAAAAATACTACTATCTCTGCGACAGAACTGATGCATGTGCTGGAGGAACTCAGTAGCCTAAAATAGGCCTCAGAGTGATAGAGAATATCTCTGTGTTGAAAGATGACATGTCTGTGAGTTGTCGAAGGCCACTGGAGATAATCAACTGCATGCGAAGAGTTTGTTGAAGTGTTTCTTGAACTAATCTACGTAGACCTGTGACTGAGACTTAACTCTTTGTCTATGCCTGACATTTTGGAAGCCAAGTGCACTCTTTATTGACCCCATCAAATTCCATATGTACCTGTGAAATAGCTCTGTTGGAATGGTTGTCAGCCCATCGGGCATGAGGGGAGATGTGGAGGTGAGGATCCAATCGAGAGATGGGATGAATGGACGCGAGGGTAGATGACGTGTGAAGACAAATGTCAAAGTGAGAGGAGGTGTGAATACACTGGAGGCATTGAGAGTATGGAGTTGGAAACGTGTAGTGAAGGATATAGGTGGCATGTAGGGAGAGGAGGAGCAGATAGGTTGGAAAGTGAGTGGAGAACAGGTAGCAAAAGCAAGAGGGGGCAGTATTGAAAAATAACCTAGGAGGAACTCAGAGGGGGGGTTAGGCGGTA